>JAAZTK010002290.1:0-11554 GCA_036507255.1 Megalothorax incertus
GAGGAAAGAAATCAGGTTTTTAAAGCTTTCTGGCCAGAATCCTCAAGAATTTATGCTTGAGGAAAGTGGACAAATATTCTTGGATATTTGTATTTGAAATTAGGCACTATATTAAAGCTCGACGAGTTTTTTAATTGACTTCCTTCCCTTTAAACCTCCACATTTCATTCATAAACCGCGTACAGTTTCGAGGAAATGTAGATTTCTTTAAAAAATCCAGTCCATCGTCATACGCAAAGCCTGATAAATATAATACAAAGGAGTATTTACATCAAATCCTTATCAAGAATGACGTTCCAGACGCGATGCTATCTTCCAATGAAATGCAAACCTAATTTGCACAATAATTACTTGACTGATGCTCGTGGAAGCCTTAACATGTGTACTAGATTTACACAATTTCTGAGAAGGTCAGACTTAAATTTCAAGAAAATGGCTCAACGCTCGTATGATCGAGATTCCGAGTTAGGTTTCAAGGTGTGGGAAAAACATCCTCCTGATTTGCATATACCTACATAAATCGTGGTCAGATACACCTAGCTTGTTTATACCAGCCTTACTATTTAAAGGGAGGGATTTTGCATGTACGATACACCTCTAATTGCGACGACCTATTAAAACAAACACTTTTGAATTGAAAACAAATGAGAATCCTTCTCCAGTAAAATATTTTTTAAATGGGGAATCTTTAGTAAAAGGTGTGAGAACTCGAGTACTAATCTAATGATGATCACGGCTATTTCACAATATGAATTTACATGCTTTTGTAGAGGGAATCCTCCGAGAACTGATTAGGAAATCTCTCTATTTCAAAATACTAATTTATAATTTTTTTTCCTTACCCTTTAAAGTCGAGTAGTACCGACTCCGAGTACGTACGTCGTACACAAAACCTCAATTTAATTGTAATCGGATCGGAGAGAGATTTCACTCAAAGATTGGCCCCACTTTCTCTTAAAACTCGCTTGGTCAGAGTAGGCTTAAAACTTTAAATCAAATGAGCTTTACGAGAGTTTTTTCGAGGAGTGTCGAAACAGAAAAACATATTTCGAAATTACAGATTAATTTATGCACTGCTAAATGATCCCTCAAATGCAAATCTCCCCGGCAATCCTCTTCTTGTTTGAAGAGATTACCCCTAAACTTGGTCCTCTGGGGCTCCTCAAAGGGGCAACTGAGGAGTGAAGATCTCTGGGACATTTGTCAGGTGCTTCTGAATGAACTACCATATAGGATTAGGTCGAGCTATACTCCTAGGGGTAGGTACTACTACTACCACTCGTAAAAAGTACAATATAAAGTAGGGTTATGAGAAGGAGGTGAAGAATTCATTGATCTCGCTGCAATTTGCAAGGAAAAAGTCGATCATTTGTGGAATTTCATCCAAATGGTGGCTACCCCTTAGCTCCTACTACTTGTTTTCAATGAGAATGACCCCTCATGAGCCCCTAAACTTCTTTTTTTTTTCGCAGAGCCCTAGTCAACATATACTCAAATGGAGGTAGTGCGAGAAGTCTTCCGGTCAGATCACCCGAAACATCGTACGATCGCTAGTGCCTAGTAGTGAGTATGTGGAGGCAGCCTGAGGCTGGCTGGTGTAATAATGTTAAGAGAGAGGCAAAAAATGAATGGGGAAAGAGTAGTTATGTCTGAGTCTGAGGAAAAGTGTGCATTTCCACTCTTCGCGAGATATGATGAAATAGTAGGTACTACGAGTGTGTATGAGTCGATGGAGAGTTGCTGAGTAAGATATGTGTCCCATTCAATTGAATTAGCAAGTTTTACTATATATCCTATCTACTAATGCTTGGCCCAATGCAATTTACAAGGGAGTAGGTTAGGAGTCGAGAGTGATATTAATTAATATGAAGATTTCCGAGTGAGTAATTTATTTTGTATTTGAGTTACACGTGGATTTAACTCTCATATCCGAGTATACTCCTTACCATTGGCTAATTATCACATAGGGTACTAGGTCTAGTAATATGGTTCGATGGGGATTGTGTAATTACTTGTAAATACTCCAAGTTTAGACGAAATAGATTATATATTATTCAGTATCAGATATATTTAGAGGCATCTGAGAGGTATTAATAATTTTTTTGAACGATCAATTAAAACATAAACAATTAAATCTGACCTACAGACGTACTGATCCTACGGATATATCGATAGCTAACTTCAATAATAGTCAAGTATGCATTTTATAAAGCAGACTGCATTCCCCTTATTATCTTTAACAATTGGGCAAATCTTTATTCTTTATAAAAAAAATCAAATTAGAGTAATTAGTTGTTTTTCGAACTTAAAAAAACGAGTAGGTAATTACTCTACTTATTTTGGCTATACTTAAATTGGTTTATCAAAGTGTAAATGGATAAAATCATGTTCAAATTGTCTCAAATTCCCCAACTCATCAGCTTCTTTAATGAATGTACAATGCTAGGTTCGATAAATCATTGAGGTGAGAGGACCTCAAGAAGATCTACGGATGTCATATACAATTCTAATCCTAAGCAAAATGCGCGGCCACAGATAACATTATGATATTTATAAATTGAACTAATTAGGCCTCGACATTGACCATGAATTGAGGAGGCTATTTAGAGCTGTTATAGGAGACTCTCTTTCACTTGGGGCTCCAACAATTCATTCAATTCATTCTAGCCAGCCCAGACTTGAAACCAGCCTCAATCTGCATAATAAAGCCTTCAATTTTGATAATATTCAAACTATCAAATCTCAAATTTCAAATGAATTGTATTTAACCGTCTATTGCAATGCAATGGTAGTAGGATATTAGTCTGAGGGTATGGTCTCAAATTTAATTACCGATTAAATTACCCTATTGAAAAGAGCCTGGAATTTCTCCAGAAGTAAGTATTAAATATTCCCTGAACCCTATACAATTTAGAATGGAGGGGAATGCCTTCTAACCGGGTTAATCGGGTAAATATAGAATTATCGATTTCCAATCCTTAGAAAAAAGAGAACTCAAGGTCTTTATATTGCTTACCGGTTAGGAGAGCTGTCACAAAATAATAGGTACGTGTAGAATTGAAGAAAGAACTTGTAGCAATTTAAAATATGTCCTTAATAGCTTAGAGTATCCGTACTAATTAACTGTAATTAATATTGTGGATCTGCTTTTTAGGGGGATGCTTCCACTGCGAGAGTCTGAGAGGAAAAGGCAGAGGATTGGTGATGTGAGCCGGTGTATTTACTCTCAATTTAAAGATATATATCCCGGGGAGTGAATGTGATGAGCTCCTGATCTGTTTCTTTATATTGTGCTGAGTAGTAGAAGGATGGAGAGAGCACTTGCCGTCTGCCTGTGCAAAAACTGATATATTCTAATACACCGTGCACATTACTCAACATTTGCAGAGTGTGTGTGTGTGCTAGGGTTAAAAGCTATGGTCAGAGACTCGGGAGTCGTACCACGCCAAACCTGGCCAATCCAGACAAGGAGCTGTGGGCTCATACCAAACTCCGCGCACTTGAATCCTGTGCTGTTTGTATGCCAAAGTACTTGCTAGAAATTTAATGGGTTAGCTTAGCTAGGTTGCTTTGCTGGAGGACGAATCCAGGAGGGCTGGAACTTGATATCATTTAATGATTGTATTGCATTGAGAAACAAAAGGAGACGACGCTATCTGAAATAAATGCCCATAGGCTAAAATTCGGCCGCTGAATGATGTTATTTTGTATGTAAAACCACAATCCTCAAGTTCCTTCAGCTGAAAATGTAACCAAATCTAAATTCATTTTTACCTACTACTTAAATATGCAAAAAAAAACATTTTCATCCCAAGAACAACAACAACAATATCCAAAAAATGCTCCTACTGTTAAACTATCGTTTTAAAACCTACATAGTAAATTTAATTTCGCATACTATTTTTCATGCACAATATTTTTTAATTTTTGCAAGTGCAAATTAGCTAAACTCTATCAACACTATGTCACTTCCATTGCATGCTGTATCTACAATTTGACAGGCTCTTAAAAAAAAGCTCAATAGATACTTTGTATGTTCTTATCATAATCATATGCACATCATGTGCAAGTTTCATTCATTTATGTAACTGTAACTGAGGATGAATTGATTGGGATATCCCACCTTGTTTTGGCTTTCCAGGATTCTGCAGGTGTGGAGATTCTGAATTTCTGAGGATTCTTTAATTTATGCCTAATTTAAATAATGCTGAGAATCGTAGGAATATAAGTACAAAATATTAGAATTTGTCACCCCATCATTCTGGATGATTTGCACAATGCCAGTTAATAAAGCGGTACATAAGTTACATATATTCGTAGGTATATCCATTATCCAGGAAGAGGGCTAATTAGCATAATGAGGAAAGCCTATTAAATTAAATTAAATTAATTATGTCTGGGAATATTATTATCCTCATTATCTCTGTGCGTAAAAATGTAAATGCATGTACCAGGTAGCATTTTGGGAAGGTGAGAAAAAAGATTATTTTGTTTTGAAATCTCAATCTCGTCTAATTTGATCCGAATTTTTGATTTTGAATAAAGAAGAGTTTTTCATTGATGCAATTATAGCCAAATTCTTCCTCTAGATATTTTTCCAGCCTCTTTCTTCAATGGACTATTAATAGACCTGTCGAGGGAATCTGGAGATGCAATCTTCTGGATATCATGAAATTACAATATCAAGGACATACTCTGTCTCAGGATCGGTGCAGAGTTAAGGGTCAATCTTGAGATATAATTTAATGGCAGATATAACTAGAGTTAATCTTAAATTGCGTAATTTCATTCGCGATAATATTGTAATAATTCTGCATCAGACCACTTTTCAAAATCACTTTAAAAAATCAGCCTCATCATAAATGCTTCAAGCTCATAGCCAATTATTAATTGATTGAACTGCAATAATTAGGTAATGCAAGCTAGAATAATTTAATAATTAATGTTTTTGTGTAGGGATTCCCAAATTTTAATAGCCGAAACTTTTCCTAAAGTGGATAATTTGATAATTACTTTTTTTGGTTTATGGATGGAATAAATTGAAAAATAATCCAGATATAAAAAACAATTTGTTTTGCATGTGAAATACTTTAGGTTTGTAATGGTATTAAAAAATGTTTTTATCGCACGATGATCCAGCCTTCAGCTTCCCAACTCTTCATTTTTACATTTTTACGTCAAATGCCGTGGGAAAAGTTTTAAATTAGCCATTGCATTGCTACAATCTTTTACTAGTAACTTCAGGGCTTAACTATGATAATTAAATGCTTCAACTTTCGATATTGATTTAAAAAATATATGCAGACCTGAATAAAAGTATGGAATAGACTTATACGGTTTGCAAATGTAGTTAATCTCTGAAAGGATTAGACGCCAAATCTCCTCCAATCCAAAAATATTAAAATAGAAGCCTATCCAATCTTCTAATTACTCTTAAATTGGTATTCAAATTTTTAAGTCACTTTAAAGGAATGCACTACGTAGGTAATGGCACTACTACGATATATTTGATTAAATGAATTTAATTAAATATCCAACAAGTCTATAATTAAAAATAAATGTTTAAATATTTAATATCGTATAAATTGTGATTCATTTTTAGACATGTAATAAATTGATATAAAATACCAAGTACATGCTAAATCTGAATATATCTAGGTATTTGAATTTTGAACATATTTTCAAATCTAATTAACTAATAATTATTATTTTGTTTATCTAATTAATTTATTAGTACTTCACTAATATATCTATCTCCTAGATTAGTACCTAATTCAGTCGGTGATCCCTCCATCGGTTCCCTCATTATGGCTCTCAAGTCCTCAACATGCTTCATCCAATTCCAAGGCTATTTCAGAGCAAAATCCCGCAAAAATTTCGGACATCGGCCTTTCTTGATAAATATAACTTTTGCCGCAACCCATTCAAGTGCAGGGGAGATCACCAGACCTGAATACAATTTTAAAATTTTAAAAACCTAATTAAAGTACATAAATTTAAAGATTTAAATATTTAATTCAGGGTCAGTATTTATTTAATTTCCTCACCTGATATGCCAATTTATACATTTGTACGAGTTGTATGCGAAGATCTAATTTAAAAATTTAAGTCAATTAAAACCATTTTAGAGCATATTGAAGCTATACTATGAAGCTATACTTTATGTCATCGAATGTAAAACAGAATTTATTCTGAGGATTGTATTAATTACAATCTGTTTCGAGATAGACAATAAAGAAGAATATGAATATGAATATACTTATATTACAACTTAAAAGTTAAATATTAATATTATGTGCATTGTATTGTACAATAACAATTTATAATGAATGGAACCCCAATCTAATCATGAAGATATTTAATTAAATAAAAAGAGTTCGAATGTGCGTATTTTATTCTGCTTTAAAATATACTCCTCCCACTAGAATAGCTTATATATACAGGCTCATCATTCTCCATATGGAGAATATATATGGAGAATATATACCTATGTATATATTTTAGAAATTAGAATTTAGAATTTAATACTTGTTAAAAATTTCAAAAATACAACATGAATAATTATTATATGTGTAATAAATATAATATTCTATGCATAATCATTATTAATAAAATTATTTATTAATTAATAATTGCATAAATTCATGTACGATTATTCGTACGTTTAAAACGAAACGAAACGTTTTACATTGCATCCGGTTCCTATAAGACATTATAGGGCTATAATCAAATATAGCATGGCATCGGGTAAATCTACAAATTATACCTATTGTACATAACTAATTAGGTGATACTAATTAGTAATTAATTAATTATACAAATTAATGCGTGGCCTACATAAAATTTTAAATTAAATCTTTAGCTCGCGCCTCAAAAATTTTACACTCGACTCTCAACCCACCCCCCTTTACTTAAAAATCCTAAAAGCTGATCAAAAATAGGGGGAAATAATTTGAACATGTTCGCTTTGAAAGCGAATTCCCTCGCGGAAAAAATTGGAAAATTTTAATAATCTTAAAATTTTCAATTGCATTGTTATTGTACATTTCAAAAAGAAGAGACAACTAATTAGCGGCGTTTCCCCATTACTGGGGCCCACTTCCGGTTGGGTGAAACCCAAGATTCTTTTGAAGGTGAGCACTAAATATTTGGTTTTTTTGCGAGGCCTTTTTTGGGGGGCTTTTGACAGTTCGTTGAGGCCTGAGGTTGTATTATAAAAATTTATAAAATTAAATCGGTTGGGTATTTGTAAACTTTTAATTTATTATTATTTAATAACCTCACTTGCCAATTACTTACTTGCAACTAATTCTTTAAATTTTCTTCATATTAAATTGTGAAATTGTAAATGTCATTTTTGTGTAATTGTCATTTTTATTTGTTTTTTTTTTCAGAATCTTTAATTTGAAAATTTTAATGAAAAGTCAACACTGCCTTTGGACATTATAATAGGTAATTTATTAATTACTAATTAATTATATTAATTTATAGAACAAGCAATTGTTTATCTTCGCTATCGAGCTATGCAATTGGCGGTTGAATTTCGGTTAGTGGGTGGCGGGCGAATGAACAATAATCTTCAAATTCTGAGCACAGTTTCAGACTAATTAGGCCATGGGGAGTCCGAATATGCAATTAGTTTTCGTCATGCGACCACCCTGTCAAAAGTTATGGCCTTCCAAAAATCCCGATTTCTTATGGGATTTTAACATGTATTTTAACCTAACCTAACCTAACTTAACCTAACCTAACTTAACCTAACCTAACCTGACCCAAACCAACTAAATCTAACTTTCAGCAATCCTACCACCCTCAGAAGTCAGAAATTATGGTCAAAATTACTATTTGAATTTTAAATTTTTAAATTTTTGGGGATTTTCGAAAGGCCATAACTTTTAACAGGGTAGACATATGAGTTCGGGGTCATGACCTTTGACCTCCCCAGGTCACCCCGGTTCGAATGAGGTATCACTCAAGGGGTCAGGTCCTATATATAAGGACTTTGACCTCGGGGTCACCAGGGAGGTCACCGCCAGGGGGCGTGACATGTTCCATTAAATTCGCCATGGCCGACTTAGTATATAACAATATAAATTAGGTTAGTCGGTGGCGGGCTTCGCCCGCCACCCACTAACCGAAATACAACCCAATTGGCAGCACACTGAAAAATCTTATTTAGATTTTTAAAATTTTTATCTACAAACCTTGCAATCCATGTTTGGCATGGCTTGGCTTAACACAGAATTTTAATTAATTTATTTATTGGGCATTTTATTAATATCTGAATCTGTTTACAGTTTTAAAAATTAACCACTCGGTCTGTACATCTTGAGGTGAGTTTAAAATCCTTTTTTCTTTTAATTTATTGTCAACCGGTCCGTCGTTCGTGCTTTGAAAAATTAATACCTCGACCTACAATATATATTGTAATTAATTTGCACGAGTAAAAAGTAAAGCTTGCTCGAAAAAACTTTAAAAAAATATCGCATCCGGTTCAATTATCCTTCATTCATGCGGCATAAGATTCGGATAAGGATCCAATGAATTGTTAATTTTACTATACATAATATTAATATTGTATAAATTCGATTCCCTTTTGTGTATAAATTATAAAATCACCTTTCCCCCCGTGTTTTTCGTAAATCATTGTATTTTATACTGTTTATACATGAATTTTTAATAGTTACATTTTTCATTTTTAGGCTTAAAAATGAATAATCCAGTCATTCCAGTCAACCCCGGGTCCGACTCCGCACCACTCCCACCTCCTTCCACCTCGACAGCTCAAAGTTATTGGATTGCTGGTGTTAAAGTTGAATTCCCGGCAAAAGCTTACCCATCTCAACTCGCCATGATGAATAAGGTGTGTGTAATTAAAAAAAAATGGCTTTTTCAATTTTTAAAGCTATGATTGGAAATTCACCCAACAGGTTATTCAAGGACTGAAAAGAGGTCAAGACTGCCTTCTCGGTATGTGAATCTTTTATGCTCTCTCCCCCTCTTTTTTTCTCTTAATTAATTTGGGATCAGATAGCACGGCACGGTTTTCGTAGCGCTTGTTCCAGTTTAATGAAAGAATATTTAATTAAGGATTCTAAATAATGGAATTAAATACTGATTAAATAATGGATCATTTATTCCACCTTTTTTTATCTAAAGTACTTTTTCCTTGCGTTTAGAAAGCCCTACTGGATCCGGGAAAACTCTGGCACTACTCTGCGCTTCATTGGCATGGCAGAGGCAAGAGGCAGGTAAGAGATGTTCTTATTGTATTAAACTAGTCTTAGGACATTGAATATCAATTGAGCTCATCCTGAGTTCATTTTTGATTTCTATTCTTTTAAAAAACCCTTATCGCAATGGATTAATGAGCGCATCCTTACCTAATGATAGGGTAAATGGAGATTAATTAAACAGTTAGGAAAGGATCTTTATCAGTTAAAGAAGGGTCTGATTGGAATCATTAATCGGATTAATTGAGATAATTATCAGTACCTTTTATGTCGGATTTATCTCTCAAGATGGTCAGATTCAGAGATAATTTAAAATTCTCATATATTGTAGATATGAAATTGTTAAAGGGTTTTAAAAAAAGCTTTAAATCATTGCATTGCATTGGGAGCTCTAGAGTTCAAGTTCAGGATCAGATTTTCGTTTTGCGAAACTACATTTCATGTCGCAGGAATGTCGGAAACAAAATGTATATAAGAATGACCGGGATCTCAAATTGATTGGGACAAAAAAGATCAACCACACAACAAGTTTTATCCATAATTTTTATTCGCTCAACAATCATTACATGTTTGATTGCGGCTACAAAAGAAATGTAGTAGCTTGATTTAATGAGTAATTCTTATATTTTCAAAATCATTTTGAAATCTTGACATGCAATCTGAAGGAGATCAGGATCTTGAAGATCTTGGTTAAAGTTTTTAAGGGTGAATCCAATTAAATCCTTTAATCCGGACGGATCTATTAAGGCTGTGGAGAAGGAATTTTAAATGCTTTGCGGGATTTAATTTAAAATGTACATTTCTCGCGTGTAATTTAAAATAATGAAATTCTATAAAACACAATGGCTGCATTCTCACTGAGAATCCCATTCTGCTCAACTATGAATGGTGGAAATGATAAGGCCAAGAGATGGGAAGATGACACACACAAAGATCCTTTCATTGCCGGTATGTGTATGTGTGTACTGAAAGAGTTTACAGATTCTCACGTAGTTAGAACCTCACCCCAATATACCTTGGCCTTTTCAAGTGTTTTTGCTCGTGTTTATCAAAGCTCATTATCTTAACTCCTGCTGACTATAAACTTGGGTAGATACCCGCGATCCTTCCTTTTTTAAATCTTTCCATTTTTCTTCCTATGTTTTTAAATTTGACTGATTTGTACAGTATTACAATTTACAAAATTACAATACATATCTAGTACTAGTACGCAAAGTTTAACAATATAGTATCATGGGCTGTAAAAGTATTCCTTGAATTCTAAAGTTTAAAATTCGTCCCCGATATTCTGGATTCAATTTGGAAAGAAACGGATTATGTCAACTTTCTTCAAGACATTTCAAAAGTATGTAGGTAGAATTTGAGTTGGAATCCCAAGAGAATCTGTTGTAATTTCTCTGGATGAGTAAAAATAATGGGAAGGTGTTGAAGCTAGGGGTTGGAATGTGATATGACCATATTGTCCCTTCCACTTTTAGGGTGTTTAATATTGTGTTGGTCAAAGAGTAAATCTTGGTGTAAATTGTAAACCTGGTCCATCTTTTTTCTTATCTAAGAGAGCATCTTGAGGAAAAGGCGGAAAATGAGTCTTCCTCTACACTACTGGTGACTTTAGCTCAACTAACCTTTAATAGGCACAATAATTTATTAGTCAACTTGAAGGATGAGTCGTAAATATTCAACGGGAGTTTTAAGGCATTATCGTAGTATACCTACTAAAAGTTATCTTTTCCTTCGCTCGTCCTTTCTCTTGGGACATTTTTGTGAACGCTTATAAACTACGGCGTTCAATACTCTGCATACCAGCTGCCTCCTCCTCCAGTCGTCCTTCAAATTTTTCGATAAATCTCACTCGCGGCTCAAGTGCTGAATGGAATTTTGATTGCTACCTTTATCGTATTAGCATACTTGGATATTTGTTGGACTTGGGGTTAATTATTTAAAATCTAGCTCTCCAATATGATAATTTTGTTCTTTGAAAATGAAATCTAAGATTTATTTTTATAGTACATTTGCCATTAAAATAGCTTTTTTTTTTGGGGGAATGTTATATTATCTTTATAGATTTGCACTTGTAGGTATTGTAGTACAATTTAATAGTATGCTTCGGAGCGACAAAAAAGAAATATTTTGAATATTTAAGGCTATTAAAATTAGCTTCATATGCGGATGCAATATACTGATATATTTATTCAATCTTGTAGAGCCATATAGCCATATATTTAGTCTTTTAATATTATGATTATCTTTGAACAATTCAGACATGTTGTGGCTTCCGAGTGTTTTATTTTACACTCGCAGGAAACAGATTTTCGTACCTT
>JAAZTK010002291.1:0-11553 GCA_036507255.1 Megalothorax incertus
TTCTTTGGAATTAAATTGATGTTGACATTCAAAACAATATCCTAGGGGGTTTATTTGTGCTGGTGGCTTCTCTGGTTGGACTTGGACAAGCTTTGCTAGATTTGGAGGGAAAGGTGTCCTTGTAATTTGGATGGGCCTTAATTGGACACCGATTGTAGGATGACGAAGGGGTCCCTGAGGTGGTCGGATTCCCACGATAATAGTTCTTGGTCTGGTGAATCCTTGTTGAGGAGTAGGCTGAGGTTGGCGAGGAGTTGGTTGGAGAGGCCAATTTTGTCTGACTATTTGATTTGATATACTACGTGTTAATTGATTAGCAATTACGCTAGGAGTGGGAGTGACATTGGCGTACTCTGCAGGTTGTTCCTTAATTGATGGTCCAGAGTTTTCGAGGCAGGCCAGAGGGTCAACGAGGTCATCCAAGAATTCCTCTTCGTCTCCCAACCAAATATATTTGGGAATTGTGACTTCTGGTAATTGAAAAAAATGGCAATTTAATTGGGATTAAATCGACATTCAATTAAAATAATTGCAAATACATTTAATTAAGTTTTAATTAAGATTTAAATTTATCTTACTGAATTCGGCCCAAATCCAATCCTTAATTCGATCTAATCTTTCCTTGAGCACCTTGTTCTCAGCATCAAGTTGGCCCATTTTATGACCAGGATGTCAGGGGAGGTGTCCACCTAAATGTCAATCCAATTAAAAATAGAATTTAGTCAATTAATTAGCAAAAACTTTAATTAAAAAATTAATTTTTAATTTAATCCAAATTCAAAACCAGAATTGCGCGTAAATCCTAAACCCCGCCATATAGGAATTTCGAAAACTTCTAGCCGGGTCGAACCACCTGTTTTTTCCCCGAATTTCTCTCGAAAAATTCATTTATTTTGTGACCTCAAGACTGACACCGTGACCCCATCCTTCGCCGACATGGACGCTCACAAGATGCATCAGCTGGAGATCGTCGCGGGTGCTGTCGTTCGTGTACAAAAAAACTTTGACACTTTTGCAGCAAATTTTGCCCAAGAGCTTGGTATTATTAGAGGCTGGATGAAGGCTCAAATTGGTAATTTTACTAATTATTTAATCAATCAAAATGGTCATGATTTACACACTTTTAATTAATTAATTAATTAACAGATCTCAACCCTGCCGAGCTCAATTTCATACAATTAAATGGGGAAGTGGAGGAGCCCCCAATGCCGACACTCTCCCCTAATGGACAAGATCCACTGGCCAATGTGAACGCGGACACTGCTCTCAACGAGTAAAATAACTTAATTAATTGCAATTAATTATGATTAAATTATTCAATTAATTATAATTGAACTACAGTTTTTTGAACAGTGTGAACCTGTTCGAAGATTTGGTCCAAAAGCACGAAATTGGTATTTCTGTTCCAAATGTGCGAATTCAAGCTCATTCAAGCTCAACTTTGGCCAGGGAAGGTGGAGAGGTGATTCCTCCGAGTCAACAAGGTTCCTCCAGGTCCTCTGGAAGGCGGGGAGCTTCGCTCGTGCCACCACCAGCCCCATCCATTGTTGATGAAGCCCTTGTGGAGCCTTCCACCTCTGCAAGATCCCCAAAAAGGAAGAAAAGGTCTGAGAAATTAAAGAAAGCTTACCTGGATGCGATTAGAAAGATTAAGAAAGAGCCGGGAGTGCCGGAGGGGGCTGTCCCCGAGAGGAGGAAGACTGTCGTGGATGAAAGAGAGCGGCCTTGGAAGTGTACTACATGTAAACGGGGATTCCTGGATAAAACAGGGCTCAAAACTCACGAGGAAACTCATAGTGAGGTGAAGAAGTACAAGTGCAAGTATTGTAAGGAGAAGTTTAAGACTAGACAATCGAAATATGCTCATATTGGTAAGTTTTAATATGCCAAATTAAAATACCTAGATTTTTATTCTTTTATAGGTATGTCAACCTATAAGTTTAATTTTAATTGCAGGAACTCATCATCGAGAGAAACAAACTCATCTCCCATTCAAATGCAACGAGAGGGGATGTGGATACCGTTTCAAGACAGCGAAGGCTCTCGAATCCCATCGGAATGAGAAGCATATTGGTCTCAAATGTACAGAATGTGATGAGGTGTTTTATAAAAAAGGTGCGCTTAAAAGTCATTTGGAGTCTAAGCATCTCATTTGTGGAAACGTAAGTTTTAAATATTTTTGTGTATGCAACTTGTGTATTTATAATTACATATGTCCATTGTTTGAATTTCTAGAAAAATTGTGGGGTTCAATTCATGACAGAGGTTGGATTGGTGAGTCACAAGAAGAAATGTTCTATCAAAAAATGAGGATGCGATACGTGGGGATTTGTAGGATTTGTTAATTGTTAATTTCTTAAATTCATTCTTAAATTCCATCGCTAAATTCTTAAAAGTTTAAATACATACTTGATAGGTACCTACTTGTAGATAATAGAATATTGTTCATCTAGTTTAAAATCTAAAGTCAGGACTCAGGTACTATTATTACCTTGAAACGAGCTGTGACTGTAATTGTATGTAAATTACAATTACTTTAATCTATTCATTAATTTATTAATTTAATATAAATGGCTAGAATGGCCCATATTTTTCCATATTTATTTCTTGTTATATGTGACCTTAATTAAAAAAACAGAATTTTTTCGATAGTCATACTGTCATATATAAACTTAATACCTATATACTATCGTACTAGTTTAATACTGCCTATATAGTATACTACATAATATTGTACTCTTATTTAATTGATTAACTACTCTATTACAATTTACAAAGTATATAATATTGTACTACAATGGATAAAAAAGACTTTGTATATTAAAATACCTCTATTTTAAACGTACAAATTTATTTCTACCTTACACTTCTTATATTGTACAAGACTACAAACTCAATTATGAATAAAGAGAAAGGTTAATACTTAATAACCAGTTGTAAATAAATAATGAGAATTGATTGTTATTACTTATTAGTTATCTTATTATTTAAATTAAGGTATTAGAATTATGTACGATACTAGGCCTTTCCAGATAGTTCAACATATTAAATCAGATCAATAATATCGCACATGAGTCCATTTAGGATTGGTGAACATTTATTTTTCAATTACCTTTAACCAAAAGATGAATTTTTAAAAGCTATTTTTCAAAACCCTGCTCGAAATAAAATTAAAATTAAAATTACATAATTAAAATTAAGTAAAAAATTCGAGGCAGATTCAATGCGATAAATTGTTATTTTATTTTTTGTACGAGTTTTCAATATACTACAAAATGAATACTTGAAAATAGAAATAAATACAGTTTATAAGTATTACAAAGTTTTGAATGTACGAGTACAATGCAATCTTGAGACTCAATCAAAATCCCACAATAAATTCAGGTTCTGGTTGAACCCCATTCCCGTTTAGTTCAATGGGGGTCTTTCTGAGGTTAATCATTCGCTTCTTGGGCCCTTCAATTTGTATAACCTCCACTTTATTGTCATCAGCCTTCAGCCTCCTCTTTTTGTGAAATGGTGCTCCTCCAGATCGCCTTTGAGGACATCCCCTTCTAACTTCAGCTGCCTTAATTTTTGAGAAATTCAAAGAATTATGAAATTATCATTAAAAATGAATATCTTTTAATTAGATCTGAATTTACACACCTTTACACCAGATTTTATGAGTTCGCTGAGGGCTTTCCTACCCCCAGAAGTAGAATAATTTGATATATTGAGGAGTTTCATACCCCTTCGAATAATACTTGTAGAAAGTCCGAGATCAATCGAAACCTGGGTCATTGAACACTTTGGATTCTCGGTGAAATAGTCACGAATTTGCTGGAGAGCATCCTTTATTTTTAAAAATTAAATGGAGCATTTTAGTAAGTTTAAATGAATTAAAATTGCGGATTTTTCAAAGGGTTTTTTACCGAATTTTGAAGAGTTCCAGGCCTTCCTGTCCGTTTTTTATCCTATATTTGTATTAAAATCCATTAATTATACATTTCTGGTCATTGTTAATTAAGCCGATACCTTGCATTCGTGGTATTGTTTCTTCCAGTTTAATTTTACCCAAGATTCAGACCTCCCAATCTTTTCGGCCACCCATTTTGGGGTAATAAATCCTCCATTTGGGCCAGAATCTCGAACTTCCTATAATTAGAATTATATTAATCATTATGTTTTAAAACCCCATTAAAAAATAGCGATAAATCGGTTTTAAAATTACTTTAAAAGCGATTGCTCGAATCCTGTCAATATAGACCTCTTCTTTGGAGTTAATTGACTCAATTGAAGGTGATTGGACTTCGACACCCTCCTTGACCTTCTTTGGTGGCATCTGCAGAAAAAACATAATTGAATTTAATCAAAATTACATAGGAAAACCGAAATCCAATTTTAAAAAAATTCAAATGCAATGCAATGTCGCAAATTTTGAAATTTTACAAATTGAGCTTGAAATAATATAATTAACGAAATGACAATACCTTTCCTAATTAGATGATGTCCGATTTCATTAAATTAAGGTGATTTGGGCCGAAAAATGTAGCGATTTTGCGAAATTTGTGAAATTTTTACGAATCGAAATTTTTGGCCGAAAAAATATAAGATTTGAAAAATAGTCGAATTTTTACTAAAATATAGTTAAAATTACAAGGAAAATTAGGTCATGACGTCAAAGAACCTTTTGGACACTTCTGTTGGATCTTATTTTGACCGGAAATGGATTAAAATTAAGAAAAATCTTGAAAAAATGCCAAAAACTCAAAATTCATTTTTGACAATTTTTTTAAAAGAATCCAAATCAATCTGCCGCTTTCCCCCATTAGTTCAGTGTTTATTCTCATTTAGAAATAATGTAACGAGACCGTTCTTTGATCAATTTTTTTAATTAAAAGTTTACTAATTAAATTTAAAATAATTATAAATTAAATAGTGTTATTTGGAATTCTCCAGAATCTCTTTAAGCCAAGCCCTAAGCACATTTTCTGTCCTGTTAAACATTTCCGTTACTGCAAATTTACTCCTGAGGAATTGATCTTGTTTCCCACCCCGGGGATTTTCATTGTTATTGACACCTGCCACGTCTTTTGAGGTCAACCATGACCTATAATTTGCTTGGTTGATGTAGGATTTGGATTCAATTAGCTCAGTAATTGCTTTTTTGAGCTCGTGGCTTCGTGGGAAGCCGAGACCAGCTTCAAAAAGCGAGGGTTTGTTGAAAAAATGCGTCAAGAATTGAACGGAAAATGCTTGAATTTTATTCACTTTTTCCTGGTACTAAAATAAATATATTTAAATAGAAATCCTTATTTGAGCATTTTAAAATTACCCATTGGAACTGCCCAGAATATTCCCCATCCCCTCCTATCATAATTTCTGTTATGTTTGAAGCAAGTGAAGATTCTAAAGGATTTCCGCAAATTTGGGCAATCAAGGAATCCGGATTTGATAGGAAATCTTCAGGATCCGCCTTCAAAATGGTTTCAGAAAAATCTTGGAAGACCTCTCGGTAAAATTCCAGCACTTTTGGGTTGATTACATAGGGGGTTTTGTCGTCAATTTGAAATTGGCGTGGTTTGGTGGGCTTTGGAATACTCTCGGATGTTGGAGTGACTTCCGGTTTGGATATAATTGGCTTTGGAGTAGTTTCAATGAAGAAAAATACGAGTATGATCGATCGGAGGCCCAAGATGGACGGCCGAATTAAATATTCCAGATCAGACCGCAAGAAATCCGAAAGAAATTCAGGATATGCGATATTCAGGATATGAAGGATGTCACAAATAAGGAGCCATCCGGTTTGACCAAGATTTTGGGCGGTCCAAATTGAGTACAAAGTGCCCAGAAATGGGATATGAAAAATTATATCCATTTTGAAATGTATAAATTGTGAGAATTTTAATTCTGAATATTGGATGAGTTTTAAAAAGGGGTTGAGACCACCTGCTTACTTTGAATGAATATTTAATTACATTTTTAAATGCCATATATATAGGAAGTATGGAACTTAAGTTTAGTTATCAATTGATAAGTACGCTTATACTTTATCTAAAGTACACATAGCGGTAATCGGAATAATATTTATTTGGCAGGAAACTCGATACTTGAGATATTATCGCGAATTTATAATGTAAAACCATTTTGCATACATACCTACTAATACATCGTAGTACAACTATCATACAATATTGAAATATGGATAGATATATTTGTAATACGTTTATTATCGTTTTATAATTATATGTACAATAAATACAATACAATACATATTTACATACCTACAATATGAGTATTATTTTAGTTTAATATTGTAGATACGTAAATGTGCATATGCATAAAGTATGTAGGAATTACTATCAGTAATTGGAATTACTACATCCGAAGCTTAAAATTGCTTAAAATCCTTTAAGGATATGTGTTCAAATTATGTCGATTTTATTCATTTTGAGGATTATAATTTATTACTGATGTCATATGATAAATTATCCCAAAATGAAGTAATTCCTGCTCGATAATTCCAAAAATATTGCATTAGGTAATTAATTTATTAAACTTTTGAAGACTACCTATATATAGTAATACATATATATGCTATTTAAAATCTCTTCAGCAAATATTAATTGGAATTTAAATCAAATCGATTAAATTTCTAATTTGTAGTATGTATCTTCAAAAATTTTGAATGATATCAAATTGGAATTTTTTTTGCCGTTTGTTAAAGCTTTATGCTACATTAATTACAGACTCCACCTTGACAGTTTCTCATGCCAGCAGCATTGGGACCTAAATATATTAAAACAAAAAAAAGAATGATGGTTAATTATATTTAGACCAAAGTATAGCCGAATTTATATTAGTTAAATAATATTATAGAAATTTCAACGTACAGCATTCATCTTGATATGAGCAAGGCGCTGCTTGTCCTTTGCATCGTCCATCTCCTCCGCCGCCGCCACCACCCCACTAAAATACAATAAATAGATTATTTTAATTTTATGGAGTTTAAAAACTAGCTAATAGTAAAGACAAATCTTACGGCGGTTGCAACAGCAATCAGACAGAAAAGTGCAAAAAGAAATGAAATCGAAAAATATTTCATTTTTCCGAATGATATTCGTTTAAAATTCCTCGAGATTTTATACTAAAGTTTACATATTGTTTTCTTGATAGATTTATTGATTTGTTTATGATCAGGATTAGCTCAATTGTTAATGATTGTTCCTGAACATATGTTCCTGGTTTCATTCCATTTCATGATTAATATGTTTATTTGTCATTAATTTTGAAGCACTATCGGTGTATTCCAAATAGCATTAACAAATAGCGAAATAGGAATTTATGTACTTGTACTTATGTATAAGGTACAGTACAATACATATATTGTACAATAAGTAGTAATATTACTCTAATCATACTCTAAACATACTCTAATCCTTTGAATACAACATTATTTAGAATTTCTAAATTCATATTCTTTAAAATTGTATAGGTTTTAAGCCCGATTTGATTAATGAAGTAAATTCTATTTTGCCGATGAAATGATTAAACACAAAATATATTTATTGTATTATTCACAAATTCCAAATACATATAAAATTTATATTAAAATTTAATATAATATTTCCTTCGTGCCGCTCCAAACTCCCTTTCATTAACACGACTCCAACCAAATTTCTTTTTGACATATGGTCTCAAATCTACACGAGCCCCACCAGACCAAAATAGCACAAATTCCCCAAAATTCATCTTTCCGATTTTTCGAAGGAAATCACTTTTAGGGAAATGATTTTTTACAAGTTCCAGATACCTCTCCATTACAGATATTCCTCCATATTTATCATATAAAGGCCACCACCAGTCTCGAAACCAATACGTCTTTCTCCGAGGTGAAAATTGATAATCAGATCTGGAACTTTCTTCTCGAAAAACACGAGATGCTTCGGCGTTCATCCCTAATCTCAGGAAAACATCATATCTAAAGATGTCACGAAATCCATGATACCACATTTCGGCATATCCACTTCCTTGAATCAACCCTGAAGAATACTTCCCAATTGAAGATGTAAAAAAGATTAGATCATCGTAAATTTTGGAGTTTTCTTCCCAAGAATTGTATCTCCGATGTAGAATATTTTTATAAGAGGATTGAGGTACCCAATAACCCCTAAATTTTAGAATTTTAAAAAATTTTGTAAAGATATTTCGATCAAATGCTTACGTTGCTGCATCAATAATGGAAAATCCTCCACTATGAATGATGGTAAATAGACGTCCATTTGGTCCAACATTTTTAAAAATATTCCGCATATAACGCCAAACATTCCCTATAAATGGGAATAACCAAGATGCTTCTTCAGAGCGTACAAATTCATCAAAATATATCGAAACATCGTCATCCATATAGGCTAGATGTAAAGGTTCCCTATCCCCTTGAGGGCAAGTCCAATTTGGGCCGACAAAATTCTATAATTAAAAATATTCTAAGCTAGAAATTAGTAGAGTTATTGAAAATATTTTACAAAATTTTTAATCGTCCAAATTTGAGAATTGGCCGCATTTTTGCAAACTCCGCTTGTTAATTTTTCATTCCTTAAATCAAATTAACAAATTTTAATAATTAGTATGTTAAACTGTCGCACTAATTAAAGGTACGTTTATTACGCCGAAATTTGAAGACAAAGCCCACTTTCAAAATTCTTGATCTGAAATGCGTTGGAAATTTTTGATGGATTTTGAAAAATCCATTTCTGAGAAGTCTGAAATATTATATACAATATTTATTCGGATTTCTAAATTTTATATCAAAAAAATCTTATGAATTCTTACCTGAATTTGTGTAATTTTTTCATCCGTTCCATAAAATCTCAGTGGAGTAAGTATTGTAGGAATTCTCCTTGAAATATCGCCTTCAATAAAATTAATATTTTTTTAAATCGATAAATGTGTCATTAATTTTAAAAAATTACTCATATTTGCGACTAATATGGTTGGATAGTCGTGATTCCAAGAAGATGCATTCTTTCGAATTTTTAAATTGTTCTCATCAGCCAAATCTTCTGAAATATCTAGCCACTAAATTTTTATTTAAATATAATTTCCGTATATAATAGAAATAATTTACCAAATCATCATTTCCACCAGTCTTTCTTATCCGTATAATGCTCACTGGATTGACTAAATTCAATTCATAAAATACTTTGCAAATATAATCTTATAATATGTATTATCTATTGTATATAACTTGGATCAAATTCAAATGGAGATGTAATATTAATCAATGGAGATTTTGTTGTTATTTCAAAAATATTTCTTTGTGGTTTGGTTGTAGTTTTAGCAGTAGTTGTTGTAAAAATTAATTTTTGTGGACTTTGTTCAATATTCCGAATCTTTTTGTTTGATGGGTCATCATCTCTCATTTGAACACCCCGAATCCATCCGATATACTTCCTCGCATCAATAAAATAAGCAAATCCAGCACATGGAAGAATTGTGTCACGAAATACAGCGCTAACGATTCCCTAAAAAAAGATATAAAACAAATTACAGTTGTAAATTACTGTACAATACATATATGTCCATAAAACAATTATTCGTATTTTTAAAATTACTTTATTTATTGTACAATAACTTACAATAAGTTCAACTTTCCTCGAACTTTGCATATATTGAACAAAACCACCGCCAGAATCCCCGTAACAAATATTTGTATTTGCTTCAATATCCGCTAATAATTTTAAGATTTAACCACTAGTAAGCTAAGCCAAAATTCTACGAACCATCAACTTCTCCACTATTCCTCGGTGGTGGATTTCCCGCACAAAATTTCTCGGACGAAAAAATAAATTTTGAATTTTTCCCAAGTTCTTCTAAGCATTGCCATCTTGGACGAATTTGAAGCTCCGCAAATATTAAATTCCTCGAATTATTATTAAATTCGGTTATCCCAAATCCAGGGACTTTTCCAGTATCTCCAGGATTAACTCCATATACAGATCTCTCCAAACAAATTGGCTTGACATTGTCAGACAAAGTAATATCTCTATCATGCCAAATTACGCCAATGTCATGATCAAGGTCCGGCGTGAATGAAGGATGAATTTCCAGACGTTTGACATCAAATATATGTGAATTTTTCCTATTTTCTGAATAAATTGAACTGGTTACTCCAAGAATAATTTTAAATTCGTCAGGATTTCCTGGCTCATCTGTTTTATTTAAATGTGTAATGCAATGGGCTGCAGTTAGGATTAGGAATTCTCCATCTAAATATATTAGATTTCCTCCGCACACTAGTTTTTGCTGGTTTTGAATCAAACGAAATAAAGTTGAATGCCACGGGAATTGATTTTTAAGGGCATTTTGACCAAAAATTATCAGGGGTTCCAAATTGGAAGGATTTCCGCACTCTGAAATAAATTTTTGAAAAAATTAACATTTATTTTATAATGATTTGTACCTGGTTCGCATTCAAAATCTTGATAATCGTGAATCCATTCCCATTCTCCACTTAATGAGCATTTGACTTCTCCTCTGGGCGTACCTTTGCTTACCCAGAATTTACGACAACTAAATAAATTTGAATAAAAATTAAATTTAACTAAAAATATTTTTATCAAATATTTACCGAAATTGAGCAACAATTCCCGCGGTGAGATGATTTATTGATTGGCAATTGACTAGAGAATTTCTTACAAGAGATTTGCACTTTAAATCCACTCCCTATTTAGGACATTATCGATAAAACAGTTATTTGAAAAATTAAAATATAATTGAATTCTAACCGATTTTTGCTCAAGTGGTCGACAATGTAAAGAGTTGGTTGTTTTTATTTTTATAAATAAAACAAAAATGAATTTTATATATTTCATTTTGCGATATACATGTACAATACAATAATATTTGCAGGTATATATTTGAATGAAGAAATAATTCACATCCTTAATCATCCATTCATTGATATATCCCTATCATGCGTATGAATCGCATATACGAGTATCGTACAAAAAAATATTCGTACATCATCAAAAGTAATTAGATACGGCGTATAATTATCCAAGTAATTTTACACAAATTACAAAATAAAAACATAATTACAAAATAAAAACATAATTAAACCATAATTATGATGAAAGAATATAAACAGGTTTCGTAATTATTGAGAGAGAATTCCAGACAAAATAAATAATGGATTTAC
Source organism: Megalothorax incertus (assembly GCA_036507255.1). Taxonomy (NCBI): domain Eukaryota; kingdom Metazoa; phylum Arthropoda; class Collembola; order Neelipleona; family Neelidae; genus Megalothorax; species Megalothorax incertus. The sequence goes on from JAAZTK010002291.1 coordinate 11,183, forward strand.
CTTAATCGTTCTTCCTTACAGTAATAGTACGTGTGATAATGTATTAGTATTCTCATAAAATTTCCAAAATATTTTTTTATTACTGGAAAATTTTTTCCAAGGATAGTTTCAAATCGTGAACGAATACAAATTCGTTCACAGTCCGATATACCCTACCTATAAAAACTAAATTTTATATTTGATATTTGATATTTTTTTAAGGAAGATGTTATTGTATAAATCTTTGCCTCAAAAATTCATCCATGATTGTACCCTACTTAAATATATTTAAAGAAAATAATATAAATAATAATTGTTTTTGTTGATACAAATAAAATGATTTTAAGGAATGTTGAATATTTTATAGGATAAAAATGATAAAAATTCAATGA
>JAAZTK010002292.1:0-11553 GCA_036507255.1 Megalothorax incertus
GGAGTAGCGGATGTGCTCGCTCGCCTTTTTGTGTTGGCCATGGATAGCTCTGAACGTCATTTTAACTTAATGCCAAACATCTATCACTCTTCAGTCTTCCTCTTCCTCTGGTTCATCGAAAAGGTTCGTTTGGTTGACATAAATTTATGTCTAGGCAGGTGGTGCAGTAGGGACACTCATTCTCCGGTCTTTCTCTTCCTCTCTCTCCCTTCATTTTAACTCACCCAATATATCATGCTCCGTATTCTACTCACTATTCTGTCTCCCGTCCATCTAGCACGTCACCATCACCATCATTTCTTGCAGCACTTCCATTCCATTCCAGTTCGCCCAGCACCACTATAATCTCATGGGCATTGAGAAATGCACGTTGAATTCGATATCCCCTCATGTATTCCAGCTTAATGTGTCATAATCCTATTTACAGATAGGTATACAAAAAAAGAATGATATGCTGAGTGATGGAGCGCATTGAAACTGAAAGGCATTACTCTACCTAATGTACTGCTAGTATTATTACTAGCTGCATTTATTAACCGAATATCCCTCCTCCCAAACTTTGAAGCTTTGATGGAAGTGTCGCAGCGTTGATCGAACAATTGATTTGCATCTGAGCCAACTAAATATCCTATACACCTTATGTAATTCACTCTTCTATCCCCTATAGTCAATATACATGCGTAAACCCATTAAGAAGCTCGGGAGAGTGGGAAATGTTGGTTTGTCACCTTGTGTTGAAGCTATGTACCGCTAAATAGGTACCATTCATTCAAAGGCATCTCTGAGCTCTCGAATAGGTTCCCCCAAATAAACAAAAGTAGTAGTATAAGAGGGAGAACACTTGTAAATATTATTCAAGTTCTTTAGCTGGTATTTTCATCCAAAGGTTTCATCCTCACCGGAACTATTAGAATGAACTCTGCTCTCATGTACTTGTCTGTTGAGAGGCGGCGGCAGAGAGTGAGAGAGGGTTAACTAACTCGTCAGTTCTCTTATATGTCCTGGCTTGTCACCCTTATTATCCCAGCCCCAATCTACTCCCTACAATGTACATTGTAAATGACAACTCAAATATTTCAGATTTGCGGCATAATTATCGAGATATAGAACTGTAAACTTATGGGTTAAAAAATACGAAAATCATTTCGGGGAGCCCCAATATAAGAGGGAGAACACTTGTAAATATTATTCAAGTTCTTTAGCTGGTATTTTCTTCCAAAGGTTTCATCCTCACCGGAACTAGTATTAGAATGAACTCTGCTCTCATGTACTTGTCTGTTGAGAGGCGGCTAGGAGCGAGAGAGGGTTAACTAACTCGTCAGTTCTCTTATATGTCCTGGCTTGTCACCCTTATTATCCCAGCCCCAATCTACTCCCTACAATGTACATTGTAAATGGTAAAGTCGGGGTGGTAAAGCGTTTCACGAGGAGGTCTCGCTCTCACTTAAATGGTGGTAAAGGAGGAGGAGGAGGGTTGGGAGTACGAGAGTGAATCTTTAATCTCTTTTTGTCGGGTCCCGCAAGACCGGAGCCTGATGTTCCCTACTCTTTTACTAATAGTATTTGTAGATAAGGAGATGATATAGGTATTTACAGGCGTTAGAGTAGAGTTAATCATCCTTCGTTTGTCTTCCGTTCTTTGTCTCGGAATACTCCAAGTTATTTACTCGTAGGACTACTGTATTATATTTATTATTGCGGATATCCCTTGGTGTTTGGTTAAAAAGGGATGGGGGTTTTTGCGGGGAGCTGCTCGCCCGAGAAAGGTGAACTCTTTCCCTGTCAGTTCTCTCACTTGAGCTGTGGCATTATAAAAGCCCAGAGAACGATTAGGCTATGAAAGTATTATGATAAGGTGCTTGGGAGGGCTTAAGAACTAGGAGAAGGATTAGGTGTTGAGATCATTTATTCGCAAGATAATCGTTGTTCCGACTCAGCCATGCACGGATGATGAGAATGAGAGGAACGTACTACCACGGAATTACTCGACTCAAGAAGAAGAACAGACCCAAGCTCAAAGACTGAGCATGGAATTAAAAGATCAAAAGGACCACGAAGTAGACGCCTGGAAATATTCTCAGAGATGAAAAATTGATTGATTGCTGTGCAACAGCTCAAAGTGCAGGGGGAAGAAGATGAGTTTATTGTGCTGGAGGAGGAAAATTCACATTGAGTACATGAATATAAACCGAGTGACTTTTGATTTTCCTTTGTTTTCAACGTCAGTCAATTGATCATCTTTTCAATTTCATCCATCTAGAGATTGAATAGTGCTATATTTGATTTGGATCCTCTAGGAAAAACACTTGAATAAGTCCGCATGACATATTGTTGAGCTCCTTTGGTCATCTTTCATGATCCGAGTGCGTTATTTAAATAGGGACATACAGCATTGAGTTCGTAACTTCGTAGAAAGGATTTAAATTGCAGTGTTTGTCTCAGAGAGATATATTGTAGCCGTGTTGTATTTGGTATCCGTACTACTTGGCCAATGTGCATAGTTATCATTAGGATGATCTAGTGAGAGACAAGTTAGATTATTTGGCTTTTATAATGCGACGAAGAAAAAGAGGAGATGAGGGGATCGCATGTGGTTATATTTCTGGTTTGAATATTCTTAGCATACTTAAAAGAAAGAGGATGAGGAGGAGGAGTAGAATTGGGATTCGGAGTCAGAGGAGAAGGAAGCGATATGTCGTGGCCTGGCTCTTCTGATGACATTAATGGGTATCAAAGGGATGTCGGGACTGGTGTATATTCCGAGTAGTATCGTGATGGAGTGTAGAAGCGGCTGACTCTCCTCTTCAACAGCAAAGTAGTCAGAGTGGAATGCAGAGAGTGAAGAGATTCAATCCTTTCACTCTTAAAATAGCTAGCACAGAATTAATGTTTGACACATGGTAGAAATTTATTTATCACAGTGACACCGAGAACGACGAACACTTTTCATTAGACGGCTCTCCTCCACCTTAAAAATAACTCTCTGAGAGATGGGATACAATTCATCCGGGCGTTATATTTTGCCCTGCATTTTAAGAAAGATGCTACTTTTAAAAAAGCTCCACAAGTTCGGCTCCTTCGAGTTTAAATCATCCTGTACAGTCGTCATATCTGCACACATCTCTCACTCTCCACTCTGTCATGTCAACTCAACCGGAGATCAACCAGGGAACACAGAGGCGGAGTAGGAGTGAGTCAGAGAAAGAGATGCGAAGAGTCCCAGAAGTTCTCAACAGCTCCCATCAGTCAAGGCGGCTTTTTCGGGGAAATGTGAGAGTTGAGATTAAGATTAGCGTTTCAGAGTATTTCTCGGTGGACCTTGTAATCTCAACCCGATAGGAGTAGAATGTGCAGAGAATTATTTTCGGGGCGATGCGATTCATAAAGTATAGGTGCACATATTTTGTATTTAAGAATAAAATACCGAGTGTCGGAAATTGTGAACTGTTTTCTTCTCTCTCTCTCTCTCTCTCGTGATGAAAAGCCATAGCGAGATCTCTGCGAGGGGAGGGGCGGAGCATGGAGGGGTAAAGTACCCCCTCTCGCATCTAAAGGGTCGAGTCGCTATATTTTATAAGAAAAAAGCCCGTTTAAACGTCACCCATAACTCATTCCATGGGATGGGATCGTTCTGATGAATACTACTTCTCTTTCTCCGAGCTCCTGTCACTCCTTTGATTTACACGAAGTTTTGGGAGTTAGTTTTCGCTCTCCCCACCCTCAATCCCCCGTTATGAGCCCCTCTCTCCCGGAGCTCCGACGTCAAAGTCACTCGAATACATCCAAAGTGGACATGTCTTTCCCATGCCAGGCCCCATAGCCCATTCTCCATCCCCAGCCAGCCATCCATCCATCCATCTACCAATGCCCTATACGCTGAATATGGGCTCATTCCATTCCAAAAGCCATTCCCGCACATTATTCCCCCTCGCTCTACCCCATTATAACCCCCACTATTGCAGGATTGCATACACATGTGAATGAGGAGATGAGACGAGGAGACGAAAGAGATGATACCTCCTCCTCCCTCCCTTCTTATTATTGCTCCTTTATTCCTCTCATATGACTCTTTGACTTTGAATTTATTCTTCCTCAAAACTTTTCAAACCCATCGCAAACTCATTTACCACTTGAATGCAAACACGGTCAAGCAACAAATCATAACAATACAGAATGAAAAAACATTCATCCACCCATGTAGCTAGATATCCCCATCTCATGACATAATTTGTCGTGGAAAGGTAGTCACGTAGGTGTACGGTGAGCTAATCAAGCCCTCCTCAAATCCCAAGTTTTTATATTTCATATCTGTATTACATACACTCGATCATACATCATTGTGGAAAGACCAAGCCTCCTTCAGAATTCGACGGAGACAGAGAGACGTGACAAGTCTTGACTCAACACTCCCTCTGCTCCTCGCTCTTTGAGGTCACACAATTTGACCAAACTCTTTAGTCCACTTTACTCTATCGGTATAGGGCTAATCTTAGGATAGAGTGATATTCCTGGATTAAAAGTATTAAAGGGGAGAGTGCCGAGGGAATCAATCGCCCCCCCCCCCTCCTCATCCTCTCCTGGCTCAGAGCATTGGGAATGATCCACCTCATCAGATTGTTTAGGAGCGACAGGAAATGACCCCAAGATTTATTTTGAAATCTCCCATTCTTTCTCCTCCTCATCCTCCTCCCTCGGAGTATTAGCGGTTCACATCTACGATATTACTACAACACATAGAGATATGCACTAGAGCAATACTACCACCAGCAGCAATGTGTCTGGAGTGAGAGAGAAGAGCTGAAGAGAGACTTTATTCAGCAAGATTTATACGAGCAGTAAATTATGAGGAGGAAAAAACGAAAACCAAGTAGTACTATTCGGTGGAGATTCTTAGTGAGAGTTATCAGTTGAGAATCAGAGGAGGAGATGGAAAAAAGAGTTGAGTGCAACTCGAGGAGGAGTATTAGTTGAAGGCTCCTGAGCAAAGTTAGCGCTTTTAGGGAAATTGTGAGGAACGTGAGGGAGCATTGGAAAGGGGGCATGGCTTAGAGCCCAAGAGATTATCGAGAGTAGAGTAGTGGACACAAGGTGTTCAAGTTATATAAGAAAAAGATGCAGAGAAGAGGATCACAATCGAATGAGGTTGCACTGGTTTATGCGTTCATTGTACAAGTATTTAGTGTAGATTGAGAGAGGGAGAGAGAGAGTTAGATGAGGAGTTACCGCCGCCGCCGATTCATAATGAGAATTCGAAGTCAGTCAGAGTATTGATAGATTGCCGAGCTGGGCTGATATGAAACTCGGAGGAGGAAGGTAGAATATCTGTAATTTATGTCCTCTTTGCTCATAAAGTAACCCCACCAAAGTGGGGGCTGCTGTGGGGGGAACGTCATCCAGAAAGGCACAAATCACATTGCCCGCCCCTACCCGTCTTCTCAGCTGCAGTAAATCAGTCAAGTTTTCTTCCCTCAGTTGAAATATTTCTTTTCGTGGCTGTTTTCTTCAGACGAAACGCTATAAATTTGAAGATCCATTGCTCCTTCCTTTATTCTCGGCCCGTTCGCTTCACTCCTGGCTCTTTTGGGCCACTCCCGACGTCGAATTCGGCCGTATAATGCCAACCCTGAGATTCCAAATGAGAATTGAGCAGAGATGCCAGGACATATCCATATCCCTCACTATTCTCTCTATCCCAAAAATGCTTATCTTACTCCTCTATTCTCCTCTACTCTTCACACGTCCACAATCCCAGTTCGAATCATTGCAGTGTCTTTCATGTCCGAACACACTGTCTCACCCAACCCCATTGCATTATTCTACAGATACTCTTCTCATCCTCCTCATCCTCATCCTCCTCCTCTCTTAATCTCTTTTACTGCGCGACTTGACTTTGCCGAACCGACCACTGAGACATAAATAATGAAACGAGAGTTCAATCTGTGAGAGATGTGTTTCATGCATAATAAATCATGAATTTGAGGGATTCGAGGGAAGGTGGGTACTCGCCCCTCTCTCTCTCCTCTGCCCATCATTGTGAAATATTCATCCAGATTTCAAATTAAAATCGAATACGTGCACAACACAAAGAGAACACTCACATCTGCAAGTAATCATCTTGTTGCAGAATTATTGCCCTCTCAATGTTAAACTTAAATAACTGATATGGATCCAATATGAAATCTGACCTGAAGAATCTTTATTGACTGCATTTTATAATTTGAATAAGGATACACATACCTAATTTATACATTACCTTCTTCATACTACTTTTATAGGTATTAGGAAATGGGTAATTTTTTGGGCTTTATAAGGTAGTCCATATTTAGCTCGAAATTTATTCAGCTACACTAACATCAAATTGAATGGGTATATACTCATTTCTCTTTCTAATCCTTATTTATGTCAAAAAAATGAATGATTACTCTATTATTATCATAATTATCGTAGGTGCTTATTTTGCTTCGGTTGACAGTGACACAAGATTGATTTGTGGCTCAATCCCCCATGTTTCATTAATTAATAAATTGTGCGCATATTTCTTAAATGATCCTCTAGTAAATACTACTGTAGGTACATACTCGTATACAACACTAATATATTTCAACGTTTTAGATCCCAACCGTAAAAAAATATCGGCTATTGTCAATTCCCCTCCACAGAAAATACAAGAGTGCACATTTCCTCCCAATCCGTAATTTCTTAAGCACAGTTTGACCCTCCTCTGGAATCTCTAAAGTCAATTACTCATTGCATTGGCCGGAGCGGAGAAGGTCATTGTAATGCGTATCTTAAAATTCATCGAAAGCTAATCATTTGTGAATGAGTGGGAGATTTACCTGAAGTGCCTCAAAAGAGCTCAAAATGTGTCTCAGAATGATAAATTAAGAGTTCAAATGAGAAACACGGCTGGGGGGAAGGCCTTTCCTCTCCCTTCATTGAAGGGAGTGCGGAAGAATTTGTAGTGTGTTTTCTAAGAGAGCCTTGTGCTCCCAACACACAGGGCCTTTAGCTTGGCCATATCATCGGAATGACGGAGCAATTGACATTTGATGGATGAAAAATTGACTTTTCAGACAGGTGAGCGATGTATTCGCTCTCACTTCTTCCTTTTTCGGCCCGTCCCCTCTGTTCTGGGTTCGAACAATATGTTTAAACTCTACTAATTCAAGTAAAGTCATAAAATAAGCCATTCCTCATACTCTTTTCTGAAGGGGAAACCCTTCAAAGTTCCCTTCTTTCGATCGTCATCAATAGCTCACTGACAAAGACTCGTGTTCTTGGTTAAAGAAGCGGTGTAAAGAGGAGGAGGAGGAGAACTGAGCCGAGTATTCATTAGCCTTCAAACCAATATGAGATTCATTTGGGACACACGAATCTTTCGTAGTATTAATATAAGAGCTCAGGTAGATCTTAATCGGGGCACATAGTGGAGCTAATAATGAGTGTCGTGTCACACAACTCTTCAAATTATCGGGCTGCCAACTCGACCAATCTGAACCGTCACAAATGCGAGTATCACATGGGAAAACACAACTCTTGAATCCTTCCCCTTTGTTTTAATCACGTCCCTCAACAATAACTCTGGCTCGGGCTCATTTCAGGTCCGTGGAATTTATTCGCGAGACAATTTCATAACTTCACCTATAACTCTATATGAGAACATTCCCCATAATAGTAAATCAACTAAGGGGGGAGAGTTCACCTCAAAAGAGTCGTCGAAAATTAAGCTCAGAAAAAGAGTTGCAAGTTAACGGCTCCGATGATAATATATTGCATTAGTGTTCTGGCCAGTTTCAACTCTTTCTTTTGTATGAGGCAGAAGTACGCGACTTTGGCTGCGGCTCGTTTGAGCAAGAGGGGCCACCATGATCCGAGAGAGAGAACACAGAAAGAAATCAGAGATGATTGGACGAGTAATTAATATGATGAGTGTTCGGCTGAGGTCAGCTAGTTCCTTTATGCCTTATTCTCATCTCGCTCGCTCCTGCCTGCAGATAGGAACAGTCACATCGTCCTTCATTTTGCTCCTGTTTCAGGCAGCGATTTTCGTGAGCTGAATCCTAGCTTCATTCTCGAGTTGATTGGACTTGCACTACTTCCGCCGAGAAGATCCGTTTCCACTTTTCAACCTCAGCTCAAATTCCTATAAAAATCTCGTACTACATACATGTAGATAGATGGATGAGATGTGAGAAGATTTTAACGCACGCCCCCGTTCAAATATCTCTCTAATATGCTCGCGATGCAGTTAATTCTTGCTCTCAATCTTACTTATCTATTTAACTCTTCTCACTTAAATTCATTCCCGATCTCTCGACTCTCAGCTAACTCAAATACTCGCACATGAGCTTAAATCGCTTCATTTTTTCCCCTAGATAAAAGAGATATTCGTATCACATTTATGATCTGTATCGTGAAATAAAAAACCCTAACGCTTCGCTTCATATATGCTCGAGCTCGTGTCAATCAAAACCCTTTATGATGTCAATCAATGCTCATCTCTCTGTATTTCACATTTCACAGGGGAGCTCGAAAATGCTGCAGCTCTTGCCGCCGCTGCCGCCGGAGATCCGATCCCGATGAAACTCAAAAAAGAAGGTCAGTTCATTTTAATGCTCTATCCTGTGATTAAAGAATTCGAGAGACTTGATCAATCTCTTTGTAAAAAGTTTTAGCACTAGAGTAAATCAGGAGGACAAAGATGAATCTTTTTTTAATCAAGATAATTTCCCGACAGATTCCTCGGATGGGTCGGATGATGGAGAGGAGAAGAGCAGCGAGTCCGGCGGTGATTCTCCCAATGAGTCTCTCTCGTAAGAATCCGCACACACAAATATTTAGCTAAACTTTACCTTTCCAATCTCCCCCCGGATTCCCCCCATTACCTCATTCTATCAGTAGTAGGTACTCTGATCATGAACGTAGTACAAATATCCTTCTTTCTCTCTGTCCGTGTGGATCAAGCTCAAAGAGAGATGAGCTGTCAAGGGCTGGCAGGCAACTCTGAATGCCCGAGTGACTGACATATGCCTCCTCGCCATCACTTTCCTTACCAATCCAGCACTTGTCCAAAATCTCCAACCCATTCCGACTCTTTTTATATTAAACCTAAACTCATTCTTTTATCTCCGCAGACCTAGTCCTCCTGGCCAACTCAATGGTTCGGCTCTCGATTTTAGTGCACCCGGAGGAGGGAACCGTATTGGACGAAAAATGTCCAGGCATAGTCTTCCTCCACAGCTCCCACTCGGAGAAGGGAGTGGTGGAGGAGGAGAGTGTCCTCTTGATCTCTCTTGTTCTTCAACACCTCGGCATCACAAAGACGAACCACCAAAGAAATTGGCGAGGTGGGAGGGAAAGTCACCCTGGAATGGATCAGGGCCTGACATGAGCTCAAAAGCATTAGAAAAGATGTCAGAATTGAGCCGGGTCGGACATCAGAGAGAGCGAGAGCGAGATCCAAGTGGAAGACTCATATCCCCCTCTGCAAGAAGTAAGTTTTGATTTTTAATCATTAGAAAAATGCAATCAATTTATGAATTTTCCATCTATTGAAGGTAGCTCCTCATCGTGGCAAGCACAATGGCTTGCACAGAGCTCTTGTGGGACTAGGGATGTACTCCGTTGCGTCTGCTGTCGCCTAACTTTCCCATCATTGGCTGCCCTGAGCGCACACATGAAAGAAGGTAGCTTAAATTAAAATTTTGCCAATAAAAAACTAATATGGATCTCCTTAATTAATAGCCAAACACCTTCCAAATATCCCTTCGCCAAAAGGAGGTGGCTCAGCACCTCCTCCTCCGCCGCGAGATTCTCCTCGAGAGCAAGCAGGAAGGCAAACTTCAATCTCCCCACAAAATCACCGGGACACACATGACAATTCTCATTTACTCAAAGGTGAGTCAGCCTCCGAATAATAAATCAGGGAGCTCATAAAATTGATAACAAAAACTGAATCTCTTCCAGAAACAGTTCATCTCCCAAGAAAGCTCGTCCGAGGTCAAGATGTATGGCTTGGAAAAGGGGCAGAGCAAACTCGTCAGATACTCAAATGGTAAACGGATTTATTTCTACATCCTCCTCCTCCTCCTTTTAAAATGTCCAATCTAACTTTGTAATTATTTAGCATGTGGTGCGGTCTATCTTTCCGAAGCCTTGCCGAAATGACTCAGCATATGCAACAAACACAGCACTACACCAATATCATTAGTCAGGAGCAACTTATTTCTTGGCGCTCTTCCGAGGACAAGGCATCTTCTCCAAACTCTCATGTATCGGCTGTAAGTAAAGTAATTTCTCAGTTTTATTAACCCCTATCAATCCTAAATATAAAATATCTTTAATTCTCATTTGACTTTTCTCTTTGACCCGCAGGTTTTAACATGTAAAGTGTGCGATCAAGCCTTTAGCTCTCTCAAAGAGCTTTCTAATCATATGGTTAAGAATTCGCACTACAAGGAACATATTATGAGATCAATCACAGAGTCTGGAAGTCGCCGGAGACAATCTCGAGAGAAGCGAAAGAAGAGTCTCCCTGTGAGGAAACTCCTCGAGCTGGAGAGGGCTAGCTCTGAGATGAAGACAAAAGACATTCGGATCTCATGCGAAAAATGTGGGGATAAAATCCCCGCACCCGCATTTGTAGAGCATCTTCGAGTATGTGAGAAAAACTCTGGAACAATTAAATCACCCTCTTCTCTAAGCGCCAAGAGTAGCTCTGCAGCAGCGAGTGTCAAAAGCGAGCCAAGCTCACCCAAAGATCTCAGCGGTACTACTACCACAACCTCTGGAAAAAACGCAAATTCTTCCGAGAACTCGGTTGATGGAAAAAAGTCTCCAAATTCCTCAGAGTCATCCTCCGTACTGAATGCTATTGAAAAAATGATTGAAAAGTCATTTGATTTCCGTAAAAGTAATATGGCCGCTGGGTCAACCCCTCCCGTTGGAACAAGGTACTACAACTGCCAAAAGTACTATTTAGAAATTCGAGCTTTAAAAATTGTGAAATCTCCTAAATGAAATTAATTTGAATTTATTTGACCTTTCAGCATTCTAAAGAGGCTGGGAATTGACGAGTCTGTGGATTATACCAAACCTCTCTTGCACTTGGATTCTTCGGTACTCCCGCTCCCAGCCCGTTACCCGAACTCTAGACCGAGGAGTGTCTCATCAGAAAAGTCCTCAGCCTCAGCTGCGGAAGATCTCAAAATGGCAAATACTACCCCTTCTCCTCTCTCTGAAGTCAATGTAAAGGAAGAGCCCATATCACCAGCCTCGCGTAGGTCACACTCAAAGTCTCCTCCATCAGATTCTGATCTTCCTCCAGATGACAAGTCATCCAGAGATGGTAGTGAGAAGTTGAAAGGGAAAAAGTCATCAAGCCGGTCGCAAAGTTCGCTCTCTGCACTTTCTTCCATGTTTGAAAGCATTGGTGGAGGTGGGGGAGGAGGAAATGGCAATGGGAGGAATTCTGTGAGCCGCGATGGACGTGAAAGTTCAGATGGTAAACCACCAACCCCTAGCAATTCTTCTACACATTCACACCATCCCCTT
>JAAZTK010002293.1:0-11552 GCA_036507255.1 Megalothorax incertus
ATTAAAACGAAAATTTTCCGAATTTTGATTATTTGATTATTATTGAGTGATTATTATTGAGTGATGAGTTAAATTAAAACAGGTCCCTGGTCTAATTTATTCAACAGACGAAGAGATAAGGAAGGGGAAATCTGCAAATTTAGCGACTCTTTGAAATCTACTACAAAGATCTCTCTCTTATTGTTTAAGGTACTTGCAGTTCTAATTCGAAGCTGTTTTTAAAAAGGTATTAAAATGTTTTAAATTTAGATAGGGTTGAGACTTCGTGGTTTATTTGATTTGGCCAATATGATGATGGACGCTTCAATCACGAACTAAATCCTCCCCTTAATGCGTTCTTCCTGTCTGAGAATGGGAAGATCAAATGGACAAATGCCAAAGGATCGATTAATCCAAGTTCGATTGTTCCTTTTTAATAAGGGTTCTCAGGGACGGCTCTCCATCTCAGGGTTTGAGGGTTTATTGGAGTTTATCACGAAGTAATTTGGGAGGAAATGCTTTTTATCCTATGTATTTTCACTTTTCCCCATTAGATTAAGCTTGAAATTGATATATTAGCCGAGGACAATATTAATTAGGAGGGAAGGGTATCACTTTTTATTTTACAAATAGAGATTCTGTGGGAAATTCCCTTTAAAGTTTAATCTGTCAATTTGAGGGTTGCAGGTAAATGATCAATTTACCTGGATGAGATTCTGAATAGAGCTGGGAGCTGGTCTTCCGAGAGTTTCTCTTCGACAGTTTGTTCAAGTCCTATGAAATTGTGCAAATATTAATTTGGTTTAGTAATTGATCCTTAAATTATAGGGTTAATTTTTATGAAATTTACCTTGAGCGACAGGATCTGGTCGGATCCGCTGACGAATTCCAATCCTCACACGGGGGATTTGATCTTCGTCCTCATCATCTTGCTCCTCTACGTCTTGGAGGTCATCATCAGGGGAGTTCGGGTCACAAGGGTTGCCACTTACATACCTTTTGTAAATGATCATATATGAGGTGGGCTGAGCCATAGGGTCCATTATCCGCATCGACCTCATTTTTGACATAAGGTCATATTCATAAAGTAGGATGTTTAAACTACCTTTTCAGAAAAAATCAGACCTCTAAGTCAACTCCAAGTATTTTTAATTAATTAAATGAAATTAAAATTCCTATCTTAATACATTACTCGGCTGAACTTTCGCGCCGTTTTACTCGAATTTGTAACTCTGCGGACAATGGACCTTTTCTTACAGCCCATCTCATATAAATAATTCACTCGATACCTTCTTCTGATCTTTTTATTTTTTAATGCTCAATTTTAAGTATTGCTTTTTAAAAATGACTTTGAAATTTGCCAAAATTTAAAGTTTGCATAAAAGTAAACTTACGAAAACTCCCTTTTAACGCCATCAGGATCAACATATCTAAAAGGAAGATGCTCATTAGCCGGTTAATTAGCAAGAGAAACCTGAATTTTTATTTAAATAATCACGTATAATTCTGCCTCTCAAATTTAGTATTAATTTGCTCGGTATTTTTCCATATTTTTCTAGATTTTTAAATTGATGCACTTGACATCCTAAATTGATGAGCTACATATGTACTACTACGTATAATTAGTCAGGCCGTGGGAAAAATGCTAATGAAAAATAGAATCTGCCAAATTAATCATAGGTATTTTTAATTCACTGCAGCTTACAAGCTTACAAGTGAATTTACAAGTGTTATACAAGTGCTTTAATCAGATTGAAATTCGAACATTCGCGAGCACCCTGGCATATAAAATCCAAATGGACTTTTCCCATGAACCCCTTCAAGTTAGTGCAAATTATTATTGTATTGAGGTTAAGTTGAGAATTACTTGTGATTTAATATGGCCATTCCTGAATATACAACTTGAAAAAAATAAGAGATCACTTGCGTAATCGCAAGTTTCTCCCCCCATGTGTAATTGTATTAAGTCAAAGCACGACTTCCACCGACCGATACCTGTCCCTTTTCGTGCTATCTCTATCTACCTGTACGAGTAGTATTAACCTGGGGTAGTTTGAGGATATTAAATTGTTATATAACACAAATTGAATTGCACATCCGCCAGAACTGAGAAGAATAAAAGTAAAAGTCCTACTTACGCTCGCGAATTAATTCAATCACAAAATACAATGATGGGAACCTACCCCGGCCATTAATTGCCAATTGTTTTGTAGTACTAGTAAAAAAATACACAAATCCGCGGCCGCCTCTGCCTATTTAAGATTCTCCCAGATAAACTCGCCGATCTAATTTTACAAATAATGACATAGTTCCCTCGTCTTACGCCTAAGTATACCTATAAAGCTAATTTATTCATCAATTACTCTGTACAGCCTTTTTATGAGGCTTAATTAACCAAAGATTCTTACCCGTATTTCCCTCGAACCACGCAATCCACTCCTCTAGTCTCCTCCTTGAAGCTACCATCTTCGGATTCATACCTAGAAATTCAAATAAAATATGAAATAAATAACTCTTAAATATGTGAATTGCAAATCATACCCAAAGGTAAATGATCCATCATCATTAATCCTAGAGTAATTCCTCGTGGTACCAACAACAGGTCTTCTCTCATCCTCACCTTCCCTTCCTCCTGGTTGACCTGACCTTAGATTGACCTTTTCAAGGAGTGCGGACCGAGTAGATGAAGGGGTCGCTTGTCGATAGGTAGCCACAAGCCGGACAGGTTCGATGATTTGCTGATCAAACAAAAGCTGCAAGTTGGATCCGCAATAATATATGGGAAAGGGTTAAGTTAAATTAATATGTTAGAAATATATATGTTAGACAATTGGGGGGTTGCATCATTGCCTGATCTGGTACAATTTTAATAACTAGGCGAGTAAGAAATCGTAGTAGTAGTCGATAAATGCATTGGGATAGATTAGTGCAAGGTTAAGCTAGTAAATCTCATGTAGAGTGTGCATTTAACTCGTTACTCGATCGCTTATTTCTGCAATCACATGTCAGTTAGTGAACTGATTCTGAATACATGTGCTTATTAACTAGCTATATAGCGACTCAGCGAGCCAGAGTGCAATCTATTTTAGAGGAATAACCGATAATAATTAGATATTGCCACCAGCCCCTTGAATGAGCATTATTGAACTACTTGGGACTCGTTCAAAAATCAAAAGTCAAAGCCAAACAAATTTGCAATTTGCGATTTGTACTCGTAATATACAGCTAAAATTGCATTTGCCCTCTCATACTCTCCAATTTGTCCATTAACTCCCCTCATTAACCTATCAAAATGCCCAATCTCTTGATATATTAATTCCCTCGACCCGTGAATTTCTCAGAACTTTTTTCTAGAACTAATGCAATTCTCCCCTCAGTGTCCAATAACCCCATATGTATGAATGAAATTCAACCCTTTTTCAAAGGATTTTTTCGAGACTTTGCTCCAAATCCAAATCCCAAGTGTTTATGTAATGAGAGTACTCCGTAATCGACTAGACATTCCCTTTCGTATGAGAGCAAGTTGTTGACAATTTATTATAAGGTGTACAAAGGTGTGGAGGGAATTAATATTCAAAGGGTTACACGCTTTAAATATACAACAATAGCTTCATCGGTCCTTAATGGGGTGGGGGATCTCGATTTACTGAATTTACAACAGATATTACATAGTCAATGAATGTAAATGGATCAAATAGATGCAAATGAACCCTGAAGAAATCTAAAGAGTTCTACAAATGGACCTATCTGAAATTATAATTAAAATACAATCCGTTTAGGTGGGATTTTTGGTCTGAAAAACGATAAATTCTTCGGGCAGCTAACAAGGGAAAAAATTTTATAAATCAGATACAAAAGGAATTAAGGAAATGGCCGGATAAAAAACAATAGTCTGTCTGAAATATGCAAGGAATACTAATTGAAAAAACTTGGTGTGAATTCCGCAGATTTTTGAGGTTTACTAAGGGCACATTCCAAGAGATTAATTCCAACTTCCTGTAGCATTGGTTTAATGAGTTAATCTCGGCACAATTAACCCTAAGGACCTCGGGAGTCATACTCATTGAAGCAGTGCAAGTATAACTTACTTTAAAAAATAAAAATCTCAAATTCTAACCAATTCCATTGCCCTATCATACACTGGTATGATTGTATTTCCTTCTAATACAAAATGAAAATGTCCTAATCGCTTTTAAAATGGGATAATTTTTAGAATCGCATCTTCACAATGCTATTAAAATTAAATAGTGTCTGGGTGTATCTGAGGAAGTCTTTAAATTTAAAACAATTTATCCCCTTATTTTGAAGAGCCGTCTGCACGACTTGCTCCGGTGTGAAAGGGTGCTAAAGAACTGATTATGGAGCTTCAAGGGATTAATTACAGGGCGAGACTATTATTATACCCATCGGGTGCACGATAATCAATATAATTTTTCGATCGCTTCCTTTTTTGAATCACGATTTGCACTTTTCTCCCCATCCCATTATGTAAGTGGGTTGTTAACATGGATTAGGATGGATTAGCTCAATGATACATGTGTAGGAGCATTGCAGATTTTAAAGAAAATTTGGAGACTGACCTGGGGATCCTCATCCACATATCGGACTTGCTGAAGTTGCTCTGGCTCAAGGGTTGTAATCTGAGGAGCTGCTGTAGGTTGTAGCCTGGACCCAGGTCGACCCTTGACACGGATCCTCCGAAGTCTTGGTACGGGGCGAATATTTCCATTTTCATCCACAATGATTGGGCGTCGGACCCGGTATTTTCTAAGGACCTTTTTGGGGGTTGCTGACTCGTCTTCCTGACCTAGGGTAATGGCCAGGAGGAGACTAGTCAGGAATATCTGGAGAATTTAAAAAATGCACATTTGTAAAAAAAATCGATAACAGAAATGATCCAAGCCTTACCAAAGAGAGCTTCATTTCCAAATTGTTTAAAATAAAAGGCTGAAATGAAGTCCAATTAAAAATGAAGAGAATATAATAGGAGAGAGAAAAATCTCTCAATATAGTAATCCAATAGACTTCCAACCAGAGAGATTCCGTCACAGTCGATTGGCGAGGGAGGACTGAAGCGTTCGCCAAACCCAAACTTTTTATATATTATTTGCACGCGAAAGCCCTCAAGACTCCAATACGATACTCTGTAAGTAGGTAGTGCGAGTACACCTCGCATAGGATCCCACATACACACAGTCTGATTAAAGGGGCTCTGATTTCCCTCGCTTGCTCCTCAACCAATTGGCCGTAATAAAAACTTAATAAGAAAGCCCTATATGGACAAGTATGTAGTGTGCATTAAGTTTTTAAACTTAAATAGCTTTTGATATCTAATTCTAAGTACTCATTTCGTACAAGTATGTAATAGCTACCCTTCCCCCCATTGCACCTATGCACTTTGAAAAAAGTTATCAGGCTAGCCGTGCGTAAAGGTGTGTTTTGTGCGAAACCACAAAGGGATTTACGGAGATAATCAAGCTTATAATTTAGATATGAATTCTTTAATTTCAAATTGGAATAGGGCTTGCACTTGCCCCATTTCCTTTAAGATCGGCTTAATTTTAAACCTCATTCAAAATTAGGCTTCATATTCATATTTGGATCATAAGTTTAAAGCTAGGTAGCTTTTGGTTTGTTCAGAAAAGAACCCAATTCAGAAATCAAATATATTTATTACGCAAACAGCCATAGACCTGTCTGCTAGGATTAATCTCAGATGTAGATCAGGTGCAATAAGTGAATAATGGGGGGTTCTATATGGATGGATAGTACCAAGTCATCAATCCTGATTAGCAGATCCCTCTCAAAAAAAATCGTCTCACTTCTCTCGTCATCTTAAGACAATTTACATTTACGCAAACACTTCAAAAGGAGCAAAAAATTGTTTTTAATGTTTTTTTAAACTTGCAAGTTAAAGATTTAACAGTTAACAATATCCATATATGTATAGGTATAGGTATTGCAGCACGCGAGTAATTATTGTACGGAAGAATGGGGAGAAATTTGCTAAAAGGAAATACACATTTAAGGTAATACATACAGATATTGTAGTATTATGTCGTACTATTGGATAATGTTTATTACAATGGAATTTTGTATTTTAGAAAAAGGTGCGTTTGTTCCACATACATGGAATACCTCCAAGTTGTGTCTAATAAGTAATAAGTAGGTATTAAGCAGATAAATGCTTTGTTATTCAATCTGCAATGGCTCGAGAGTAGTAAATGACATGGGTAGCTCTAGAGTAGATGTTTTAAAACGTTTTTTATGCCGGTTTATGTCACCTAAAGTTGAAATTAAAACTGGAGTTTAATGAGTTTAATGAGTAGGTTGGGTAAGATGGTTTTTACATAAGATTTCAACTGCGGGATGCTCCCCAAAATTGAATTTGTGCATTCCCTTTCAGCCTAATTAAATTTACCAATAGATTGTTGCATAATAGCCCTTTGAAGTAGGTATTTCAAATATTCAAACCCCCCGAGATATGATTTTATGAGCTATCCTTGATTCCCCCTCAATTCTTTTATATTCTATCTTGTATTAGAAAATGGACCTTTGTTACAATTCGCTTAACAATTAATTCCTCCTCCAATTCATCAATGACAATACCTCCTGAAGGTCCTCCGAAACATGGAACGCACATTATGCTGTCAAGATCGTCATTTCTAATAATCCCCATCTCAAATAAAGAGATCCTATTTAAGAGAATTCCCACCTTCTGACAGATTGACAATAATTATAACAAGATTGGACACAATTACAAATAAGAGCTTTTTCTACATAGTAGTAAGTTGGGAAGGTCGATTGAAAGGCGAGGCGACAAAGACTCTTTAAATTTTTTGTTTTGCAAATTTCAAGAGCATTCTTGCCTTGCTCTTGAAATGAGATCTGATATATCGAAGTGCTTCCCATCCTGGGAATTTATCTACTTATTTAGTCATTGTCACTTTTTATTTGTTCAAGCATATGTCAATGAGATCTGTTGACTGATCCTGAGTCGAGCGTTTCTTTTTTTGCTACCCCTCGTAAATATAGCTTGGCTTGGAGGGATTCAATGATTGGGTGACAATAAGATAGCTCAAGTGCGCAAATTAAATCTACTCGAATCGTGCAAAAAAAATACGTCCATCTCGGATACCATTTCCTCTCCTTCTCTGAGTAATCCCTTTTTAGGTTCATACTATTCCAGAACCAGAAACTCGATCGTGGGAATTCCAAAATAATCTTCCCGGGGAGCCTTAAAGTCGTGGTATTTCCAGGGGCGGCCGCCGCGAGAAGGATAAGGGGAAAAAATGTGCAAATATTCAGATACTTCAAGGAAGCCGGCTCGGCTTAATTTGGTTTGTTCCACAGGAGGAGGTGGAAATTGATAAGGAGAATTAGAATACAATCCAGCTCATGAATCTGATTCTGCCTGACTCTGCTGGATTGCATAAACTCATATAGATTACATTGTATCGTATATGTGTTTTATGTCTTCGTGTTCAAATATTGCAATTAGGATTACTTGCGTAGAGTAACTCTAGGTAGGACTCGTACGTGGAAAAAGAGCATTAGATCATATTGAAATTTGAGTAATTGAAGTTTGGGAGTCAGATTAACCGGCGAAACATGTGTAACAAGTAGGAACATGTGAACAATACTTGAGGGCATTGTATTAAATTAATTTAAAATATTTATTAGTAAAAGTTGGCCTGATTTTGAAGCCCAAGCTGACCAAACCCTAGACTTGGTAAGCTAGTAGTACGGTGCTACTTTGTACACGCACTCATTTATAATTCCCACGTTCGCTCCTTAATTCCCCCATGTCAATTACACACGAATATTTAATTCGATACTATACAGTGTCCTATATGGTCAAGAGTTGAATACAAAGACACCTACAACGCATATCATTTCCGCAACCATATCCTATTAGAATCCCAGAATCCATAAATTGTAAAATTGACTTGCAAATTTCCGCTAGTGCGTTTCAAGACAAATGACGAATTGATTATTCCATCTGTAGAGATCAATCGGAAGCGAGATCAAGAACTTGAGGGCATTTTTAAGCTTCTCCGAAATCGAGCTTATCTGATTTGGCAAAGGGAACTTTCCAATGCAATTTGGAGCCATGAATGCTTTAAAGTTTAAACTTTAAAGACAAAGTGTGATGTAAACTTGATACATTTTATTAACCATTTGTTCTGCAAGCTGTAAAAAAGGGAATATAACACGGCGTGAGATTGATATTTTTATGAGATAAAGCTTATCTGATTTGCAAAAGTCTTCCAAGTTTGTGACACCGGCTACGACGTCGGCTTGTATTTCAATATTTCATTGTAAATCCAATACTACTACGAAGAAAAAAAAATGAGTTTTTGCATCAAGTCATAAAATGCAAAAGGTTAAAGTTCTCCCCCCATTTAAAACTCCAGTCTCCAGATGAGAAGACGAGTACAATGCAAATCCCATTGTAACTCGAGCCGAATATCCTGTACATATGATAGTATCGCGTAAAGAAATACTAAAAATTATCCGCATTTTTTTGAGGAAGAAATTTCTGATATTCCAAAAGTTATGAGAAAAATTCGAGGTTAACCTGCCCTTAATTATGCATGATAGAACCCTTAATAAGTAGGTACTCCTACTGCAATTCAGGCTAATAAACAGGAATGGAAAGGTCGTCAGGAAAAAAGCCGTGTTCAACATCCAGGAAGAGCTTCAAAAACATTGAAGGAAATCGAGAATCCTGAGAAAAATTTGGAATTAGGATTCAGTTAATTTACACGCGTATTCTAATACCTACCTTATTAAATAGAGCTCATAAAATTCACTGTAATTTTTAAATATAGCCATGTTCATTTCCTTACTGGCCCTCCCTTGATTCTTTTATCAGATTATGCCCATTTATGGACTTCAATCCATATTCCATGTTGGATATAAGCATTTTACAGTTGGGGTAGTCTCCAGTGGAGCTCTATAGTCTATATTAAACTGATCCTTAATTTATAATGCTCAATATGAGATTATGAGAGCAAAGTGCAAATCTCAACGAGTTTTGTATTTTTTTTTAAATTAAAATTATCAAGAATTGATGTTTAATTTGATAAGGAGGGGGTAAGGGGCAATTATAACTAGCGAGAGGGGTATCATTTTTATCCACATTATTCAGATAATCGAGCTCATTTTAATTGCCAAAGGCTGCTGAGAACCTAATCTGATTAATGGTTAGTGGGATCTTACAATTTTATACAATACTTCCTCATCCCTTTTTAATTGCGTTAAGCTGAATTTCTGAAATGTTAAAAATGTCAATGTTTTCACGAGTGTATAAGCTCATTAGCCGGGAGGAATGCTCACTCTCTTCCCCATTAAATAAATACTCGTTTATCCACATGGCATATATGCAAATTCCAATAATTCATTTCCAAAAGGAAGTCAAGTGTCAAAAGTCACCTTTAGACCAACTCCCAACTCTCCCCTCGTTAGTAGTCAATACTCTTTATCTCATCCCTCGATCAAAAGTGTTAAGAATTCCTGCCCTATCTCATCCTATATTGTAGTATTTGCAATTCCCTCCCGAGTTGAATTCAATTCAAATTTCAATTCGAATTAAAATCCAATATTAGCACACACCTCGAAGTTAAGGAACCCTCCCTGGGGAGAGTCTAAACAATAAAAAGAGCCAAGTTTGGGCAATCTTTTTATAGTATATTATCTCTGCAAATGGAATTTCCCATTGAAGAATATATTGGCTAATTGAAGTTCAAGCATTTTGGCTAGCGTCGTACGGCCACCAACTCCCCCTTCTACCTTCGGCGAGCAGGTCAATAAATCAGTTAGTCTAGGGTTGCACCATGAGGTGAGACTTGTAATATCAATAATAATAACAATGGGGTGCTTCAGTTTAAGGGAGGGATCCAGTCTCCAAAATAAACAATTGGGGATTGCAACCGTTTATGACTTTAACTTTGATCCAGATGACCATTGCATAATGTAGTACATGTCCAATTAAATAAGGTATTTAATCAGAGGATTATTACCAATAGGTAGCTTGAATGATCCCACCACCAACGGTGGCGGCGGCAGCTCTCCTAATTAGTTATTCAGATTAGATGCAATTAGCCCTCTGATTAAATGCACGCAATCCTCAAACCAGTCAGTCTTAAATGGATCTATCTAGATTGCGGTCGGTGCAATTGATTTATATAAATTTTGAAGGGATGTGTAGCATATGAATTCAATGTTTGTATTGAATTTGTTATGAATGAATCATCTATGAGAGATTATTTAGAATTGGGGCAATGGGATTTCTACACCCCGCCCCTGGGCGACTTTAATGTGTATAGGATTCCAATTGGTAAATACTTTGTGGATAAGAAAAAGTTGAAGAGAATTCCCCATTGCACTGATCTGAATTATATAATATTTTTACCTTTGAGTATCCTATGAACATTATGCAAATCATTGTCATTTGAAATTCAAGTTCTCCCATTAATGTTTTCATATCTGACCAGATATTATAATCATATCGTACCTTAGTACAATATGCAAGTACTCCTAGTATATGATACCTATATGATATATCATACAGAGGTAAGGTGCAATTGGACTCCCCCAACTTGAAGGAATATAAAAAACGAGTTGTTATTTTTTTTCTAATTCTGCACAATACAAATATGCTCATTTGAGATTTTTGTGTACAACATTTACTAAATATTTACATTGTAAATGATCCATTTGATCTTGACAATTGCCCCTTTAATTTGCATCCAATTCCAATTAAAGCTCCGCTCACTTTCCCCCCTATGTATAATATTGACCTTAATCACAATTAAGCACTCTAATTTCTCTAATAATTTAGATTAGTTGGCAGCCCCCCATAGGACTCTGGATCTCTAAATTATTACAAACAGGTATAAAATTATAAAAAGAATCCGCCCAAAATGGTCCATTTTTAAGCAAAATTAACCTCTAAAAAATTGAAACCTCACCGAATCGTGCACGGAAAGGGTTAATTTTAAACGGCTAATAATTATATTTAGGATTTCAAGTGCAAGCTACCTTTTTAGGGCCGTAGTGTCCTAGGAGGAACACTCTAATTCACTTGCAATATTTAATAAATAAGATTGACCATTCTACCCCTTTGTAAATTGGATCATTTCTCATTCTCTCGCTGGTTCATAATTGCGGGACAGTGTACGCGCTTTTGCGGCTTTTTTTTTGCAATGAAACTATTAATTTGGCGATTCTTTATTGTTGTTCTGGTTCAAGTTCTGTAAGAGTGTCCATTGATGGCAAGGAGCAACATGAGAAATACTATATGAATCAGCTCAATTACTCTACGATGTAAAGATAATACAAATTAACCGTAGGAAATTGGAGAGGTGATGACAAAGTGCAATAGATATTGCCTTAAATGATCTAATGCAATCCTTTGTATCGGCCATATACTATTACCTGTGTTGTATTATTTGGATTGAATTTCAATTGAATTTTCGACGCAAATTATCGACCAATTTACACAACAATTTATTTCCTCGTCCCCCACCCTCTCAAGTAATTGGATTCCCGATTAAATGAATACATAT
>JAAZTK010002294.1:0-11550 GCA_036507255.1 Megalothorax incertus
TGCTTATGATTCAATTCTTTCTCTATTATGCCAGGCTGCCTTTATCAAATTTATCAACCACCATTAATTTCAATTTAAATATGAAAGTAAAAAAATAGATAATTGAAAGTACATAAATTTCCATTTCAAAACTACTATTTTTAAAAAATTCTAAATATATCTAATTTCTAATCAAATAAAAATGCTTTGATTTTAAATTAAAATTCCGTATATTTGTAGTACATGTTTAGAATATAGGTAGAAGAAAGTTCAAGCTGTGAGTAATTGAGCGAATGAGTAACAAAATAACAATTAGCGTTTAGAGAAAAATGTGTCATAAAAGGATCCTTCCAAGTAATGAGTGAGCCCATTTAAACTCAATTCCAAACCCTCGCGTATAAAATATGAAGTTGGAAATAAATAATCTAGAATATTCAAAAAGACCCCCATTCAAATTAACAAAGGCTTCTTCAAATCCTCTTTTAGTCCAAATCACAAGTAGGTAAATATTTCCTCTTTAGCTTCTAGGTTATTGACTCTCAGGTATGCTGATAAGTATTAAAAGACCCGTTGAGTGCACACAGCCACCACCACGACTAGAGTAGGTACGAGTTGCAAGAATGAGGACTCATGTCTTGGATTATACATTTAAGCAGGAGGGGTGAATCATGGATTTCTTTAAGCATGTAAAATTCCCTCAACGAAATGAGCACAAGTGCCATATTAAATTTGGGATGAGCCAAAGGTAAAGATGGGCGAAAAAAAATGCTAAAATGCCGGATTTTTTTCTGGAATTTTGAAATTTATAGGAAAAAAAGCCTCCGCCTTCTCATCAATTATTAAATTTTTTAAACAACTCTTCTCAGGGATTTTTCGAGTAAAATTTGCCCAAAATGCCCAAAGTGAAGTGAAGAAAAAAGCTTCAAAATGATAAATTCCGGAATTCAATATAATTAAATTGATGCCAAATTTAATCGGGGCACAATTTTGACAGTTATGGGAGATTCTATTGTACGAGTAAATTGAAAACGCTCTCTTCAAATGGAAACAGCCAAACTTTTCAAAAATTCAATATTTAATACATAAATGAGCTTTACAAAAAAATTCCTCACCTGATAGGATTATTAAAAATGCCCAAAATCTTGATGTGCACATTTTTCTTTTTTTTACTGGTAACGCAAACACTCAAATTTTGATCTTGTTCTTTCAAAATGGTCGGAGTCGAGTTCGGGTGGATCACTATACTCTTTGAAATATGTCACCCAATGCTCCCCGACTACGGCTTCTTTCTGAGCTCTTAAACTCGTTCTTTACTTGTGAGGGACTCACTTATTCATTTACAAAATCATTTTGGATTCGGAATTTCTTAAAAGTGACCAAAAAATCGGGTTTAAGAGGGAAATATTCGGTGGTAAAATAATAACATTAGCTAGAGGGATTCAAGTACTGACAGGGAGGGTTTTGAGTTTGACTGTTTAGAGCTGTATCCAAGGACCGTGGAGGGGGTTGCTGAGGAGCTTCACATAGATTCGAGAGAAGAGAAGGGGAACAACTCTCCCGAGCTAGGCTTATATCAAATTTATTTTATAAAGGTTCCTACTCCTCTAGTATACACGCATTTTAGGCCGTTGCGTTTGCTTAAGCTTTATTAACTAGGAAATGGCTTGATATAGGTAGGTTGCATCTTACCCTTACTCAGCCCTCTCTTTCTCACTCTAATACCGGTCCAAGTACAAGGCGTGGCCCCCCTCCCCAACCAGAGATAATACAAGCGAAATTTTAGCGACACTCTACAAAACACAATTGCACCCCAGGAATTCATGTTAATTTTAAATTTAAACTCGCTAATCTAATCTACTCGCATATTTAGACTGGTAGGTAGTAGGAAGCATAAATACAATCTGCTACTATCTAACTTACTACTACGGTAGGTAATAGTATCGTAGTACAATATCTACGACTATATTTGTGCAACTATGCAATGACATATTTTATTTACAATTTTCAAGTAATTCGGCATATTTCGAGATATTTGGACTGGGTATTTTAAAAGATGCTGAAAGAAACTAGCTTTTATCTATAAATATAATTTTAAAAAAGTATTGCATTGCATTGTGGATTTAATTTTAATAAAGAAAGTTACAAAAGTTTCCCCCAATAAAAACCCGGGGAAGTATGCACTGGGATTGAAAAATCAGTTTATAGATATGTACATCAGTGCCACAGTGGGCAAAAGCATTTTTTTTAAATTTGCAAATCCACATGTCACGCAATTCTAACGTTTTCATCTCATCCTCACTTCAAGATGCTAAACTTAAAGGCTACACCTTGCTTGATTAGGGTCTGTTAATACTTAGTAATACTTAATTAACTACTCGTATATACTTTCCAATGAAATATTACATATTGTACAATACCTAGGTATAATAATTCTAAATGTATAATAATATCATGTAATTTAAACGGTCAAATATCTCTAACCGGAAAGAAGTTATTAAAACTTCCCAAAAACCGGAAATGATCTTATACAGGCCAAGTGAGTGGGCTTTTTGGGGTGACAATCTTGAATAGCCCTGATCAAGAAGTGTCTGTACTGGTATTTTATTTGACTTTTATTGCTCGACAAAAGTTGAGTCATGTCATATGGGCCAGGTAAACCGGATATCAATTCCATGTAGGAGGAGTTTACTACATATAATATAGGCAGTATCAGTACTACGTATGGTAACGAGTCACACAACCTTAGGTTTTTAATAAAATAGGTTTTAATATCTATTATTCGCTTCTTATCCCTCCACACATTGCTATTAATCAAATATTCCCATATTCCCAGGATGTCAATAAGGATAAGTCCATTGACCCGAATTTGACGGTAAGGTTGGAGGATGAGCTCAAAGGGTCAAAGCAAAATACTCAGCTTTTATTCAAGGAAAATTGGTATAAAGTATTTAGTTAAAAATTAATAACTTTGATTTTTTTAGCCGTAAAATATTAATATACTACATATTATATGTACTAACGATAAGAATAAGTTATAAATCCAATCGGGTGGACTATAGAATAGCTATCCTCCCGGTATAAACATACTTTAGGAGGGATTTAAATGCTTGAGTAGAGGTTCCTTTGAGCTCAATCTCTGACTGTGAAGATTCTTTCAATCCACCGTAAAGTAATGCCCGAAAATAATCAGATCTAGCAGCGAGAATGATCCGATGAGCTGGAAAAGAGGATCCATCAACAACGAGGGACACATCCGAGTATTCTTCATTGAGGTAGAGCACATTTTTTAAATCATCCGAGAGTCCAATGATGTGATTTACCTCCCCTTGAGCAACTTGCGGAGTTTGTAAACATAGATATTAATACGAGTAGTATATATAATGAACATTAATTTCAAAGAATCTTCATTCCCATGCAAATTATCATTGTGATTTAAACTATTTGTAATCTGATCGAATTATAAAATTATTTTTGACGGTCTTACATCTATCCAGAACCTCTCCGGAATCACAGGTCACTTCATCAGCAAGATCTAAGGTCAGATTCTGATTCAGCATAGTCTATTTAGTATACCTAGGTCTTTTTGGTCAAAAAAATATTATAATTTGCACAATTTTGGGCAGAATAGCTAATCTATAAAATTTCCATCCTATCCACTAGGCATTGTACCATGCCTCTCTCTCTCCGAATTGGATTTGGTCTCAACCGCCTCATACTCCTTTCCCGGGATATTTCGCCTAATTTATGTGCACCCCTAATTTTTGTCCGAAACTCTCATGTTGGAATGATTGAGAGGTACCCTGGTCGTGAGTCCAAGCAGGATGACATTGAGAATATGCTTCACAAGGGGCGTGTTGCGTTGATGTGTGCGTCTTCCCAGGGGTAAGTCCAAAATTTGATATGAATGAATATTTAAAATCTTTCTTTTAGGATCGGTCTAGCCATGTGTGAGCGGCTTCTTCAAGATGGTGCCCGTGTTATGATCAGCTCGAGATCCAGGGATAATGTTGATTGCGCTATTGACTATCTATACCGATTGGGGTATGCCTCAGATCGAGTTTGCGGAATGGTTGGACATGGAGCAGTTAGAAGAAACTTTAGGGAAATAGTAGTCAATTGCAGAGCTAAATTTGGGGAGATTGATTACCTTTACCAGGGGACTGGTGTCAACCCAGGAAAATGGTGGCCAATTGTCCTAATATCTGATCTCCTTTGGTTTAAGTTGTTTGACTCCAATGTAAGAACCGGATGGATGGCGTGCCAAGAAGTTTATGAATACATGGAAGAAAAGAAACACGGATCTATCATCTTAAGTGGCTCCCTTGCTGGTTACTTTGCGCCCACTTGTGTAAGTTAACGAATTACAATAGATAGGTATGTAAGCACCCTAACTTTTTAATTTACTAAATAATTAATCACCCGACAGGTGGGAGGATTTGGAGGTTATGTAATTATGAAATCAATTCTACTTGGGCTGACCAAGGTCATGGCTGAAGAGCTGGGCCCCTACAGCATCCGTGTCAACACCATTACTCCTGGAGTTATTAATACAAAATTTGCCGAAATGGTAAGGTATCTACTAAATCTAATTAACAGCTACTATGTACAGATACAATGCAACGGGTTGAAAATCTCATTATGCTATCAATTGCCTATTTTAGCTCCATAAAGACAAAGAGGTATGCGATTCCATCTGCAGTGAATCTATAATCAAGAGAATCGGAGAACCTCGTGAGGTAGGAGGAGTGGGCGCCTTCTTGTTTTCTGAAGATGCCTCTTACATAACTGCTGAGAATATTGTGATTGCTGGAGGTGAATCGTCTCATCTTTAACACCCCTTCACCAATTGCCCTATTTGGCAAAATTGTCCTCTATATCAATCGTTTACATGTGTATATTATATTATTTAAGCTAAAAGCAATATAGTACAACAACAAGCATTGTATTAGTATTCATTTGATAATTTATAAAATTCTAGTATAATATATTCATCCTGAGTGGAGTGTAATACCAATTACATTATTACAATACATTATTACGTAGTACATAATTATTAATGCATTCTTTCTAGCCTATTATAATTTCTAGGTATGAAAGGTAGGAAAGAGGGGAAAGAAATCAGAAATGGGGAAATCCGAAGATGAGAGGACACTTTTAAGTTTAAGTCATGAGGTCTGGGACAAATGTACGGATTTATTAAATACTGAATTTGATACGGATATTATCACAAAGTCAATGATTCCAAGAATATATGAGAGAGGCGAACTTTCAAGCACGGATTTATACTAATTAGACCATTAAATCGAATTATGTAAGAAATGACGGGCCACGGAACTTTTTATTTAAATCGTTAAACTTTATTTTGAGAATTACGGAAGATTTTAGCTAAATTACACATGCTACAAATTAATTGATATTTCATACAAAGAGAGCAATAGTAAATTTACATCAGGTTGAATTTGATTGATATCGTAAACCGCAAGTTATTGTATTACTATTAGCCATTAGGATTTATTGTAATTTTATATTAAGATTTAAGATTATAAAGGCAAAAAAGTTAAAACCCACTCCATCTCATACTGCGATTTGCGATCCTTCAATCTTCAATTTGAAATTTTGGAAATTTTGCGTGTTCGTTCGCAATTTCTCAAACAAGTAGAAATTAAAAGATCGAATCCCTTAAAATCCCCTATAAGTATACGAGCTCCCTCTAATTACATAGGTTAAATGACATTTGGTAGATAAATAATTAAAGAATATAGATCATTAAAAATGCGAGGTTTTTAGTGCTGGTTTGGTTTTAGCGAAATTCATTTAAAAACTTGTAATTTCGCAAAGATCCCTGATAATCGTAGTACATAGTGAATTTGTGATTTATTCATTAAAAACACAATTGACAATCCTCCTTACTTATTTCTTGGTAGAAGATTGATTGTTCTGCTCCAAAGAATACCTATTTGGCTCCGCTGCTGACGTTCCTTCATCGCTATCATCTTCATCGCTATCATCTCGCTTGAATATATCTTCATCATGATCTGGTGAACAAGGTTTACAATGCGAGGATCGTGAAGAATGAAGCTGTGTTGCATCCCCTAAACCCAAAGCCCCAAAAGTAGATTGCCCAGCTCCAGATTGAGGCTCTTGGCTCTTTGAAGAACGCGCCTTTCCTTTTCCAGAACTTCCTCCCAATGAGTTTGATCGTTTCCGAATGAATTCGCTAAGCTGGCTTGAAGATGAAGAGTGTGCGATTGGGATCGGAGGGAAAAGATTATTCCCAGTAGAGGTCTCTGGAGCAGGAGCTTCAGTAGAGGGGAGCTGTTGGAGGATCCCTTGAGCTGCAAATGGGAAAGCACTGCGCTCTCTCACACTTGAAATGACAGAGGTTGTGGTTGATGCGACCGAGGGTGAAGAATCTGCCCCAGAATTTGAAGGAAGAGAGAGTCGATACTCTTCCTTGACTTTGGAGTTGGAGGATAGGGGTGGAGTCGAGTTCCCTTTCAAATCCTCATCGGATTGCGCAGGAGTCTGAAGAATTTTTAAAAAAATAATCAAAACTTGAAAAATGGCGTATTTAATTGTAATACCTCAAAATGTACGCAATGGAACACTTCATTTGCAGTATTATCCGTTCCTACAATCCGGATGAAAACAACGGGAAGTGGGATAAAGCGGATCGTTTGCCAGGATTTGCATTTCTCTGTTTAAAGTTTTTAAAAATATGTTTTTAATGCCAAAATATGTACAACGTTAATATTATAGTAAAATTTACCATTTGATTTATTGCAAATCATTTCCCAATTCCGCTGATTCGTTGAAACTTCAATGTAAAAACTGTAGGATCTATCATCACAGTCCCAGAGGAGGAGACGCATTGATGAGATTACGTAGGGTTGAGCGAGTTGAACAACAATAGCTCCTGACCCGAGTTGATGGCAGGTATATCCCGAGTCCCAGTCGTATCCTGTCTTTTCTCCGTTTATTAGCGCATTTCTAGATCTAGATACACCTTCGATGACGCATGCACTGAAATATAATGAACAATATCACATTTAAAATCCTCATTTAGTTTCCAACTCCAATTTAAAAACTCACCTGAGGTCAATTGTAGCGACATTCTCATGAGGTACAAGTAGTCCATATTTCGAGTCAAGGGTGAATTCTTTATTGGTAAAATATGCTTGGACGGCGACCACATGAAACATTCTGTTTACAGTGTTATGAGTTCCCACTATACGAATATATCTGAAATTTAAAAAAATACATTATTTCATTGGTATAAATTCAAAATGGCAAATAGCATTCAATACAAACTCACTTTACAACACGCTGAGGAAAGTAAATATACTGCCAAGATCGACAGTAATATCTCGTGTGATCAACAACCCTCACCCAATCGTTCATGTCCATTGACACCTCGAATATAATAAGAGTAAGAACGAAGGTCACGGTCCCAAAGTAGCATCCTAAGTTTAATTAAATAAATATAATTTCATTTTACTAATTTATAGTATAGTATGATATTTAACCTTATATGATTGAGAATACATTGCTGCCTGAGACGAATGACTATCCCAGTTCCTCCATCTCCCGCCTCGTCAATTATATGCCTCGTAAACCCCCTTTCCACGTCGTAATTTTGCACATCTCCATCTAGATATTGTATTATTATAGTTGGCCATAAACTTTATTTCATGTTAATTTACCTAGTATCGCCTGTCGCATTTCCCCTTTAAGTACAGATGCTCCATGTTTGACGTGAGCCACATTTTCTTCGGGTACTGTAAATTCCCATATTTAATTAATCATGTTTAATTAATAATTAATTAATCCATGTTTATCCATTAATCCTTCGACAGATTTACAAAAAAAACATTTTTTTACCTAAATATCCTCGGTATTTCAGTTCAGTATCTCGTGCTTTATTCTGGGCGAGGATGGCATCAAGGATCTTGTCGGGAAGAACGAGATTTGTGGGGCGTACAACTTCCAAAAGCGTTGGAAGCGTCATCAGAGGAAGTCGAACTCCATTCAGGACGGACTTGGCATCTGGGATTAGCTCCTGATTCCCACGAACCCATTTGCACACAGCCTCAAATATCTTTTCTTCGCTAGCACAGTACGAGTCTCGGGATATGAGCTCTGTCACCCCTGCCGCTGAAAGGTTGAGAAAAGTAGCATGTTCAAGCAGTGTAGAAGCTGTAAGAAATCAAATTAAATGGAATTAATTAGAATTTAGTTCCAAGATTTTCAAGTAGTAGTGTAAACGAACCATTTGCATCACAAAATACAGCGCATGTATTCACCAAAGATGCTAGACCAAATGCGAGGGCTGTATCTATTAATTAGAATCAAAGTTAAACTAGGGTTCAAGCCATGAATAGATAGAATAGATACCAAGAATAGCACAAACATTTCCTACCTGAAAACAAAACATTTTAGTCAAATATTAGCATTTCCAATTAATGAATATATTCAAATTGTTTGAATTTGTTTTCTTACGTGCAGAGTACTTTGTAAAAATTCACAAATGCTGCTTTCGAGCTCTTCAAAACCCCATTGATGCGATAGTCCCTAAGATAAAAATTTAAATCTTTCATATTAAAAAAATGCATCAAAAAATCAAATTACCAGAACATCGAGGATTACATCCTCTTTCAACTCGCTTAGAGACATCCTCCCGGTATAAACATACTTTAGGAGGGATTTAAATGCTTGAGTAGAGGCTCCCTTGAGCTCAATCTCTGACTGTGATGATTCCTTCATTCCACCGTAAAGTAATGCCCGAAAATAATCAGATCTCGCAGCGAGAATGATCCGATGAGCTGGAAAAGAGGATCCATCAACAACGAGGGACACATCCGAGTATTCTTCATTGAGGTAA
This sequence comes from Megalothorax incertus, assembly GCA_036507255.1. Lineage (NCBI taxonomy): Eukaryota > Metazoa > Arthropoda > Collembola > Neelipleona > Neelidae > Megalothorax > Megalothorax incertus. Next base: position 8,861 of record JAAZTK010002294.1, read on the forward strand.
AGCAACATTTTTTAAATCATCCGAGAGTCCAATGATGTGATTTACCTCCCCTTGAGCAACTTGTGGAGTTCTACATGAATATACACGAATATATTTAAAGGATATTTTTTAAATAGATCAAATAGATCATTCTTCTTACCCCTCCACCACTGCCATTAACCTTGCTTCACAACCACTCGAGCTCATCTTTTTACAATCAAAATTTTGGGTTAAAACATTCTTCGTCTTCGGCTCCTTAAAAAGCTTTTTCTTTACGATGAATTTTGGTTGATTTCGTTCAATCCTCGGATGAAAAAGACACACCCTCTTCAGAATCTGCAATTAAAAACAATTTAATTAGCAAATTAACGACAAATGTACAAAATTGCATTGTAATATATATACAATTTTAATAACAAACTTGATTTTGCAAAGTTTTTTTAAAAACAAAAAAACTCTCGACAAAATTGAATATTTTGCTAAAAATGATGGTACCTACTTGATGAGATGGAGGTGGTTGTCACAATGTCTTTGTCCTCCGACCAAGATAATTAAAATTAAACTAATTTTTCTTAAATTAAAAAGAGATCCTGAATTAAACTGCACAAATTGGAATTTGGCTATCTTCCAAATTCCAATTCCTAAATACGAAGAAGATGATAAAGGGGGATAAAAGCTGTCTCAAATTGTGGGTTAATAAAAGTTTTTAAAATCCCCTTTTTAAAAATTATAATATTTTTAATTAAATTGGCTTCCGGTTTCAATTAAAAACAATTAGTCTATTAGAAGGTGGGTTTACAAAGAGGAGAGCTGTTTCTTCATTCTTTAATCAAAAATCATTCAAGGGATGTCCCCGTGTCATTGAAAAAGGTATGAATTTAATATTTTTAAAATCAAGTTTTAAAAATTCTAATTTTGGTATTGTTTAATTTTAATTTTTAAAATTAGGAAGTCTACGGTGAAAAAGGTCAAGATGGAGACTGAGGAGAGGCGTGAACTTTTTTATGCATTTACCACCCTCATTTCGACACCCCTTGCATTCCTCTGGAGTTCGGAGAATCCGGTGACAACAATTATCGAGAGGAATGAATTTCCTCTGGACACAATCCTCCTTCTTGGAGCTACCGAGCTAGCAAAGGTTCTCTCCTCCCTCATCTTATTTCCCTCACCATTGTCAGCCTCCGATCTCAATCAAGCCACGTCGTCATCAACAGAATATCTTGCTGGAGGAGGAGGAGGAGGAAGGCGGAGTCGTGGATCTTTTAATATAAGCAATTCCAAGCAAAGTATAATTAAAGTATGTAGCATCCATATTCTTCTGCTTTTATTAGGGGGAATTTTTTAATGATTATTAATGGATGTTTTTTATAACTTTTCAGCCCCTTGAATTTATAAAAGGAACATTTGCATTTGCATTTTCTATTCTGATTTGTCATCTCTTTCTCGTACTATTTGGAGCACCTCTTGCCGAGTATGTACAATATTTTAAGTAATTGAGGATTATGACTTATTATTATTAATTTATTTTTTAAGGAATTGGTGGCTCACATTCCAGTTCAGCATCATAATTGCCCTTTGGCTATTCTCTCCTCTTTGCCTAGTCCTTCGTCCAGGTTCAATCCTCACAGAACTCGCCTACATCAGGTACACAGTACTTTTAATCCTAATCCTAAGTTTAAAATACCTACTAATCTTATAAAATTTTATCCAGCCTTTGGGATAGCTCTAATAGGAGTTTACATCGAGCCAAATGGAGGTTCATTGCCCTACTCTTTGGGATATGGGGAGGAGCGATTGTAATTCCTCTTGATTGGGATCGATCCTGGTACTACTACGATAATTTAATTGCTTTTGCATGTAGTAACTTGAAAAGCTCCTTATATTATGTATTTTTAATCCATATTCTAAACTAGCGTCTTTTTTCATTTATTCTATAGGCAAAAATGGCCCATTCCTTGTAAGAATATTAGTATATTATGTACTACTTATCCCTAGGCTTAATTACATAAAATTAATCTAAAAAAATAATCTTACAAATATTTTCTTCCCTAGGTCTATTTTCAGCATCCTCAACTCTACTCACCATTAATCTCCTCTACTTTTTCTACTTAATATTTTGTTCTATCTTTAATTCTAATTCAAGCGGGAAAACAAAATACTTTTAAAATAAGTTTTAAAGAATCCCTTTGAGTTGGACAATTTTAATAATTAATAAGGAATCAGTAGAAGGCTCACGATTGTAATTTACTTTATTTAGATATTGTACTTGTACGGATAAATCCTTTTAATCCTCACGTAAAAAAATTTGTAATTTGTTTGACAAGTATTCTAATCATCATTCACGATAATGGTTTTGCCGATGGTTTCCCCCTAATAAAAAATACACATTTAAAAGATATGCCTACTAAATCTACCAAGTAGTAGTAATTGAATGATTCAATAAGAATTACTCTTACTTGGAGAAATTTTATAAAGATGTGAGGGATTTGATCAAATCCGTGGTGGACAGTCTCCCGAGGTTTGATCTTTCCCTGAAATTCAGTACAATATGATTAATATGATTGATTACATTTATTATACATGTATTAATTTCTCACCTGTGCAACCCAACCAGCTAATTCCGCAATAGCAGCTCCGTAACGATCTTCATAATTGGTCACAAAGAATCCAAAAAGAGTCAAACGATTGAAGACGAAATATTGATAATTGAA
>JAAZTK010002295.1:0-11550 GCA_036507255.1 Megalothorax incertus
ACTATATTTAAAATAATGTGGTTTTGGAGTTGGATTATCCGGGTTTATTTAAGGGGATTATAAGGAAAACAGAGAATTGGATGAAAGCCAAGTTTGAGCCGAAAGAATTGAGCTAAACAAGCTTGAAGCTGCAAAATAGGATGTGGGAATTGGAAATTGCATGCATCTTGGGGGCTGTATGAAACATCTGCTCACTTTCAATTTTTTTCACAGGTCCAAGTCTCCGTTAAATCCATGAACAAGGGGGATTGTTTCATACTCCAAACTACTAAAAAGATCTACGTTTATGTTGGGAGATATAGTAAGAGGATTGAGAGATTAAAGGCTATTCAATCTGCAAATGCGATAAGGGATCAGGAGCACGGTGGAAAAGTTACTGTTCAGACTATCGGTATGATTAATATGCATGTTTCAATTCTATCTTAAATCTTAAAAATTCTATCTTATAAATCTTAAATCTAAAATCTAAATCTGTCATCTGAATATGATATACAGAGATCAATTCACCCGAGAATGAAGTCGAGGAGTATTTTAAAGCACTCGGAGGGGGTTCACGGGCTGACTTGGCTGAACCTAAGGAAGATGACGAGATATTTGAGAAGGAAGCTGAGGTTTGAAACTTCTTGGATCCCATTTCTTTTTACACTTTCAATTAATTTCATTCTATAGTCAATTACTACTTTGTATCGGGTGACTGATGCTACGGGAGAAATGAAGATTGAAAAGGTTGCGGAGAAGCCTCTCAAAAGAACCATGCTTCAATCTCAGGATTGTTTCATTTTGGATGGAGGAAAGTCGGGGATCTTCGTTTGGAGTAAGCACTTTGTATTTAATGCATTCGAACTAATATAAAATCTATTTCTATCCTTTGTTTCAGTTGGGAAAGCATGTACAAAGGATGAGAAAGTTCAAGCGATGGAACGAGCTGAACAATTTCTCGTTAAAAACGGCTATCCTCAATGGACAAAGGTTTGAGGGTTGCCAATTATATGAGTACTAAATAATTTAGATTAATGATTCTTGCCAATAGATTCAAAGGATTGTTGATGGAGGTGAAACCCCGGCTTTTAAACAGTATTTTGCGCAATGGAAAGAGTCAAATGCTTCAGAACTCATCATAGGAAATGTCTATACAATGGAAAAGATTGCAGCGAGTTCTCCTGTGGTTGCACCGAGGATTCAAGAGGCAGGGAAAGATCGTGAAAAGTTGCGGAAATTGATTAAGAATATGGGAAGATTTGTTGGATTTTGCCCTGATGATGGAACAGGGAAGGTCGACCTATGGAGGGTTGAAAACTTTGAATTGGCTCCAGTACCCATTGAAAAACATGGAATATTCTTTGGCGGAGATTCATATGTGATGAAATACACGTACCAACTCAAGGGTCGTGAGTATTACATTATCTACTTTTGGCAGGTATGGTCAAATTAATAAAATATTATAATTTCATTAAATAATAAATTCACATATTCTATTGTATTATATAGGGAAAGAGTAGCACACAAGATGAGCGGGCTGCCGCAGCACTTCATGCAGTAAAGATTGATGACTCTTTAAATGGAAAAGCTATACAAATAAGAGTTCAACAAGGGTATGAGCCAGCTCACTTTCTCCGAGCCTTTAAAGGAAAAATGATTGTGTTTATGGGTGGGCATGCTTCAGGGTTTAAAAATGTCAGGGAGCATCAAACCTACAAGAGTTCAACAAGGGTGTGAGCCAGCTCACTTTCTCCGAGCCTTTAAAGGAAAAATGATTGTGTTTATGGGTGGGCATGCTTCAGGGTTTAAAAATGTCAGGGAGCATCAAACCTACGATAAGAACGCTTCAAAGCTTTTCCAAGTAAAAGGGACTTGCGATGAAGACGTCAGAGCCATCGAGGTGGAGCCCAAGACGGCGAGTCTTGATTCGGATGATGTTTTTGTTCTTGATGCTCCAAATGAGAAGACTTTTGTTTGGGTTGGAAAGGGAGCATCAACAGAAGAGAAGAATATGGCAAAGAAAGTAGTCGATAAATTAACCCCAGATGATAAATGTACAGAGATTGCCGAAGGTGGTGAAACAGATGAATTTTGGAAGCTTTTAGGAGGAAAGGGAGATTATAATAAAGACACGTTCGATTTGGACCAACCGGAACTAAATGCTAGACTATTTCATTGCTTTATAACTCCGCCATCAATCAAATTGGAAGTCGAAGAAGTTCATGGTACGCAAATTTATAATTGGTAATTTTGGCTAATATAATTATATTAATAATTTTGCAGGCTTCACTCAGGAAGACTTGAACGAAGATGACGTAATGGTGCTCGATACTGGAGATGATGAGATCTTTATTTGGATTGGGAAAGGGGCTTCACCAGAAGAGAAAAAGAATAGCAATCTTATGGCAGATGTAATTTACCCATAAAAATTAATATGATAACTTGGCCAATTTGGAATCTGATATTATCAATCTTAATTTCTAGGATTACATTAAAGCTGCACATCAAAGGTCAGGAGGAAATGCAGTGACCATTTCAATTGTGGTGAAAGATGGAGAAGAGCCCGAGGGATTCAAAGCACTCTTCCCCGAATGGAAAGATTAGCATGGGATTGTGCCATAAACTGAATTAATAATCCAAGTCTTGCAAAAAATCGCTTTTAAACTGAATCCTGATTTTATGAATTTTGAATTTGGGTTCTTTTATTTCAAAAAATACATCAAGATATTTTAAAGCTTTGTAAATTAATTGAAAATCGGATATTGTCAATAATTTGAAATAAATAATTAATGATTGTTAAACACTACTTTGCTATAAATACTCTGCGCGACCAAATGCAGTTATAAATCTCAAATAGAGCTCGTACAACCTACAATAATGGGAACATATATTAGATTTAGTAATTAAAAGGTGCATATATTCAAAGAGAGTTACCTGATTTTTAATAATTGCCATTTTTCAATTACGTCATGCCTAAATCTACACCAAGATGTTTCACATTTTGCTATTTTGGCCGAGTAGACTGTGGATATACAGTATTTTGTCATTGTTGTAAAGGACATCATCCTGGAATATGATTGGATTATAGGAAGGGTAGAAATTGCAAATGAATAAATTCAGTTACGTTTTCGAGGTATGAAGTGAATGTTCGATTCCTCTCAGAAGGTCATTGGTTTTAAAGATTAGAACCATTGGGGGTCTGCAAAGTAATTGAATTAGGATTAAATTAATGTATTTATTGAAAACTGTAAGATAGTCGTTTAGCTTACGGTATCCTATTTAGAACTTCGGATATTTGAACGATAAATGCTTGAACATTTGCTCGGATTTGATTTTTCTTAAAATATAAATGAGATTTAAACCATCTATACAAATGTAGATAATGTAGGTATATGACGTTACCTCTTCACTGGTTAATCTCTTTTTGGTTATTCCTCCTGGGCCGCTAATACTCTGCCAGTTCCTTGCCGTAACCATACTACTAAATAATTGGTAATATTGTCCAACGTTCAATTCCTCGCTCGATTCCCTGATCTGACAACAATATAAACAAAAAGAATTCAATATCCAAAATTAAGAGACAATCGTTTCTTATCCTTAGTACTTACCCCTTTGACATCGCTCTTCAATATACTTAGCCAAAATTTCGCATAAGAATTTCTGAACTCATCAGATAATGTCGTATACAGTCCATGATCTAAAAGACAAATCTCTAATTTCCCCTTCTTGGTTTTCCTCACCAAAAGATTTCCTAGAGTTTAATTACAAATAGAATACCTATAATCTAAGCATGAAATAATCGTATGAATCTCACCTGGATGAGGATCACTAAAATACAATAAAATCATCATTAATTAAAAAGGAGTAAAAAGATTCAGCCAATACCTACCAATGAATATATCCCAATTTGAATATCATTTCCGAGTATAGTTTGCCCAGTTTAGTAACAATCTCATTGGGGGATAAACCATTTTTCTCAACATACTTCAAATCATATCACTTGTCCCCCCTCAAAGAACTCCATTATAAGAACCCGGGAAGTCGTATGCTTCCAATGAACTTTTGGAATCTAAAAAGAATTTAAAAATGAAATGAGAATGTGAATTATTTTAAAAATAGTAATATTGTACCTTGAGCCACTCGAAATGAGCTAAATTTTTAGCAATTTTTTCTGCATTATTCCCCTCATGGATAAAATCTAATTCTAATGGTATATTGGTCTTCATCTGATCCACTAGCCATTGGAACTTAAAGTCGGGGAATATCTTTGAAGCAACGTAAACAAGAAACTCCATTGTTTTAATATCCGTATAACTTCGAGCTTTGACATGTTTGTGTTGAACTTTTACAGCGACTTTTTCCCCCGTTTTAAGTCTTGCTTTGTAAACCTGTGCTAGGCTAGCTGAACCAATTTGATTCTCATCAAATTCTGAAAAGATTTCTTCGCGCTAGATTTTAATATTACAATTATTACGGATATTCACGGATATTTTTAAAAAATAGAAATAATTGGATAATCATACCCCAATTTTCAAGTCATCCTTAATAACACTGCATACATCTTCGAGGGAGGAAATCGGAGCTTGAGAATGTAGAATTTTTAAGGTGTCTACATACCTACAATATATTATAATTGTCTAATTATTTAATATCACATTCTTCAAAAAATATTATCATAGCATATTAATTAGTAAATTACTCTTGAGGGATAAGAAAGTCTAAAGCACCGAGATGTTGTCCAACTTTAATGAACACTCCTCCATTATTATTACACAAATCTAGGATCCGATTAGCTGACCTTGTGTGAGTCTACAAGAACAATAATAAATAATAATATATATAATAAGCAGGTACATAATTCTTTAAATTATTTATATTATAGCCAACCTGAGACCAAAGGGTTTTTACTTCTTTAGCATCCTGTGGCATATCCTTTCTATATACACTGGTTTTATAATCATGTGTAATTGCTGCTGCCTATAAAATACGTAACAATTACTTAAAATGAAAACAAATTCTTTAATACAATTTGTACCGTGAAAGCGGATCTCCCAAATCTTACAAATCCTAATGAATTCAAATCCCAATCATTCTCATGTAAAATGTAGGCGGAGCCCAGGGCTGTTCCAACAAATGACCCAGCGACTAGATGACGGAATCTCATTTTTTGAACACTCTGTAAAACCAATTAATTATACCCAATTAGCAATTACAATAAATCAATTATTTAAAAATCAATTCGCCCAATGAATATCAACTTTTTACCAATTTATTTATATCTAAGTCCTTGAGGTGAAGAACCTTAGGACCCTTGAGCCTTAAATATAGCCTAATTATGAACACAACGATTAATTAAATCAATGGGCATACTAGCTACGTAATTACAACAATGAAGTTATGAACAGCAATTAATAATTTAAAAATAATTTTTTTTGGCAAAGCACTCGAAATTTTGCAATTTTTGCATTTGAAATTGAAAATATCCCGGCAAAATTCACATAATTTATAACATTTGCGCAGACCCTCTGGAGCCTTCTACAACACGTAAATATAACTCCCAAACAAACGGGATTTTTAAGGCTCACCAAAAATGGTCCTTTTAAATAATTAATTAATGGCCCAATTAGAGCTAAATGCAAGTGACAACCCTTGTCCAGAATATGTGTGTGACATTGTGACACCCTCCTCCAAAATGAGTACTTCAAGTGTCAAAGGAACGTTGTAAACTAGATATCTAATTATATCTTGTGATACCCGATTTTTAATCAAGCGAAAAGTTTGATCAATTTTATTTATTTTTGGTCGACTTTGCATTGTCATTTGAGAATTGAAGGGAGTACAAAAATATTTATCATCCTTAAATCAAGCCTAATTAATTACGCCGATGGAACAAGCTTCAACCAGCAATGAGACCTCATCAATCCCTTCTCCAGGAATTTTTCCCCAGGATGACAACGCTCAGGGAGAATTCCAATTGACCCGGGATGAATATGAGAATTTTAAGGAGGCTCTCAAAAAGGAGGAATTTCGGAAATTGTTATCCGAATATGCGGAGGATGTCACTGACCCCAAAGAATCAAGAGGTCTACCAAAAGGAGATGAGAGAGCTGGAGAGGCAGAGAGGAAATAATGTCCATTTTATCAACCCGATTCCAGGTATTCTTTCCATCTAAATTAATTAATTTTACGGAAATTTACAAATATTTAAATTCCAGGATATGTTCTAAAGACCGTGAGCGAAGGGGTTCAAAAGATATTCATAAATATTTGCGGAAATCCTATAATTAAAAGACCTACATTTGATCCTGTGACTGGAGGGAACCGGATGTCAATCCCTCATGCAACTGGACCAGTAAGGGAGGATTATGACAAGACCGGGAAGGGTTGCAAAGTGTACGATGTCATATTTCATCCAGAAGCGCTAATTCTGGGGAAGGGGAACGAGGTCATTCGAAAAAAGGTTGAGGAAACTGCTTTGGAAGCCATTGAGCGGTCATTTAATGTCACTTTGGACAAGGCCAATGTTCGAAAGCCAAGACTTAAGTATGCATTTAAAATTAAATAATACCTACATATTTTTTAAATACGAGGATATTACAATTTTAATGGGCCAATTGTTTTTTTTAAATTTAGCTACAAAGGAATAAAAAATGCCACTATTGTCAAGTACAAAATGGGAGAAGTTCCACCGGAAACTATTGATCCTACCGTAAAAGAAATACAACCTCAATCTCAGGAAGAATATCTTTATAGGCGGAGTCAAGCCCCTCTCAAAAATGATGCAAATAAACCCAATAACAATGGAGAACATTCCCCTCCTGCTGATGACAACCTTGAAAATAAGATTGAGGAATGGACAACCCCGAAATATACGCTAAAGTATCGCTCACGAGTAGACCTACAGGACTGCTGCATTGACAATCAAAGGGAGGGTCGGGGGACAAAGCCAATCCCGGAGGAAATAGTTTTAACTATTGATCTTCCTATGCTCAAGAATTCCTCATCGCTGGATGCGGATGTCACCGAGGATGGATGGCATTTTGAGTTGAAATCTGAAAGAAAAGCTGCATACCGCCTCAGTCTAAAGCTCCCTTTTCAAGTTGAAGCACGTTCTGAAATGGGGAGGGCTAGCTTTGACGTGGATGCTAGAAAGTTGACTGTTATTCTGAAAACTATTCAAAAGTCGAGTGCTTTAATTTCAAATGGAAGTGAAGAACGTGAAATTCAGCAGAGGAATGATGCCGAGGAGGAGGAATGTAAAAGAAAGGAGCTCAAGAAAAAGAATAAGAATGAAAAGAAATCACAATCCCAAAAGGGGGAGGGAGATGCCCTACGTAGGAAGAATTCTGTTGATTACGATGAGAATCCTACTCCAATAGGATGCTATGACCCTAGATTTGTAAGTTAAATATCCGTGTAGTTGCAGATTTGTCTAATTATATAACGAATTCTTGACTCTTTATTATATTTATAGGATGTACCAGCCTTTATTAACAGCGAAATAGTAGTTAAAAGTATTCTAAAGAAAGGGCAAGATTCTTCAAGAAGTAGGAGTAAGAGCGAAAGCTGGATTCATCATATGAATTCAAAAGGTTTGGTTCAATAGGGCTTTAAATTCAAACAATTTGCTTAAATTAAAATAACTTGATCAGGATTCCTCTTCATTTGAGGGGAATGAAATGAGTGACCTCGATGAGGGGATAGAAAGTCCACCCGATGGAGGATCTGGCTCGGAGAAATCAGTTAGATTCAATGACTCTGTGCATCACCAACTATTTCGATCGAATTCTTCTATAGAGGGTCAAAGGTAAGGGGTTTGAATACGAATTCGAACAAATTAACTAAAATTATTAATATTTTTTTAGGAAAAAGAATCAGAGGAAAGCCAAGAATAAGCGGAGGGCTAGGGAGCGTAAGGCATCGGAATCTTCAATTAGTTCGGGATCAGGGTGCGAAGAGGAAGAGATTCTTGGGAATGAGCCATATAAAAAGCCAACATTTTATGATCAGGTTTTTGACGATGAAGAATAATGCAAAGTCAGCACTAAATATTCGCAAGCGACCTTGTAATAGTATATAGTAGTTTGTTATCTGGGCTTTGCATACGACGTAAAAAAAGCGATTAGATTGCATTACTGAATAGTGAATACTTTTTAGTGTGTAAGTAAAGGCGAGACTCGCATTTTAGTTTGATAAGGGAATCCCGGTTATAATATAAAGGAAAGTATTGATAGATAGGATTTGGGGTCAATTCAAAATAAGGTTATAAGTATAACTTATTAAGCTCCTATTAAAAAAGATCCGAAATCTGAATAAACTGATTAGAATTTAGAATTAGAGTATCAGTAGACAAATGAATGTACCTATCTTTCACCACAAAAGTTTTCTAAGTCCATTTTAGTACCTATAATATTCTTACTACAATTCGATTGTAATTTCAATCATTAATGAAGCCTGATTAGACTGATAATAGATACTTAAAAATATCATGCAAAAACCACCTATTCCTAGCAATTTGAATTGCGAAACTCTTGTTATATAATCCATTTGTAAATACCTATTCAATATTATAAAATTAAGCATGAAAATACATTTTGAATTTTTGATTCTATTGCTATTTAGGATTAATAAGTTTACTCACATTGGTATTTAATTTTAATTGTGTTTAAAAAACATGTTGTGTTGGGCGTTGACACTTTGCATGCAATGTATGTTCGTTATTATTATTGAAAATTTTGTTCATTCGATTCCTATTTTGTAAAATATTGAATAATTTTGAAAAATGTTCAAATTTCTCGATCTAGAATATTGGGCCATAATTTCTTGTATAATATTATACCTATTTATGTTTAATTTGTTTTGGTAAATGTGATAAATGATTTAATATCTTATTGGGCACACTTTAATTGTCAATAAAGTTTTAATCATAAACTTGAAAGTCAAATTCCTTTGTAAAAGGAATTTACAATTGCTTTATTTCAATGTCAAATGACAAGTCGACTAACAATTTTACAGTAACTTATAATTACTAGTATACAGAATATATCTAAGACTAATACCAACTAGAAATAGGATTGTTATTAAATATATATAGGGACATTCAAAGGATGACAACGCAATACTTTTTAAAGTTCAATTCAAAAAGAAATAATATTTAAATAAAAATAAAAGTAGGCCGTATACCCTACTCGTGCTTACTTACTAAATTAAAAAATACCATTAAAAAGAGAAAGTATCATTATAAGGGGGCATGCATGATTGGTACAAACAAGTCTTAACCAAAAAATATCGTATAATAAAAAAATAGGGCCAACATTTATAAAATTCCATTATTATATAATTCTATTTTAAGACTTTTCAAAAATATATGTAGGTATAGACAATTTCCCTAATTAAGAATTTATAAACTTTGGGATACCATGTGCTTTTGACTTGTACATTAATCCATTATCCATATCTTACTACATACCTACTGCCAAAGTCCTTTGATTCTTGGAAATTTGTTTCTAGAATCAAAAAACTTTGCTACTGCCAATCTATCTATACTTGTATATAATAATCCGAGCTTCCGAATTATCGTGCATGTCTTTAAACGTTTAAACTTTAAGCATACCTAATTGGCATTTTTGACATTTTTTTCATTTAACATTTTTTGGACTTCAATTGTAATTTAGGTGTATTTTGCAAGGCATTCAAAAGATTTAATAATACATATACATATGATATCATACATTTAGTTTTAGAGTAGGAACAAAGGTAATTGAATGTAGCGTAGAAAGGCTTATTAAAATATTTGAACAAAAGTGAAACAAAATATCCCATGATCCCATTTTTGAACCTTCAAATCAAAATATACTAATATACTAATATATTAAACAAAAAAATTCCTTATATTTAATAGTAAATAAAATAGGTAATTAAATTCTTAATTAAAGGGTTTAAAAAAATGGAACAAAATAGATATTGTACAAATTAGGAATAATGGATCTCTTCCCAAACTTCACTAGATTTTATGATTGTACTACTACCATATAGTACAGTCACAGAATATCACCACTTATTGTTATAAACTAGAATAATATTACACAACAAAATGAAATCTTAGGATTAAATATATTTTATATAGGCACCACATTACTAGGCTTTTATAGATATGAATTTTAAATATCCTCATCCTATACTATCTTTAATGATCATTGATATTTATATACTAATACAATACTTAATATTTAGAATTCTATATATCAAATCTTAAATTCATAAATGACATTTATAACGGTATTTTTGATTGTTTCAATTAGATTGAGGCTAAAATATGGATGGATATGTTACACATATAACATATAATAGGCGAAATCACTTGCTGTGAAGGCTTTTTTGTAGCATTTCAATTAATTAGTACGAATTTGGTCCTTTCTTTCTTTCTTTTAAAACTCTTCCCCCCAACCAAATTTCCAGGCTATTGGAATCTAAAATTCATTTAAAAAAAACATAAAAATCGATACGAATTTAGCCAAATATTGAAAACTTACAGAATCATTCTCGAAATTGCAACGAATTTCCTCTTTAATATCTTTAGGCAAATCCTTTGGTCCTCGACCCCAAATAAACTCTACAATATACTCTTCCATTGGCTTAGAATAAGGAATGGCCTTGAGATTAAAAGAAATCATAAAATTACAAAGATATTGTTTGAAATAATCAATTAGACGCAACTTACAACAAACATTTTTTCTTTGAATCCCACAATCAAAGCATACATGAGACGCGTAAGAGCCGCTTCTGGGCGATTTGATATTGCAGCAATCATTGAAAGATGATTAATTCGCTCCAAATTAGTTGGACTCTTTAAAAGGTAATTCTTATCCTTTATAATCACTCTATCAATGGACGGATTTTTGTGATGATGATGAAACTGGGGATTTAGTTTGATAGATCCGAAGATTTAGAATTATAAGGATCTCTTCCTTTGAAATGTAGCTGGGTAAATGAACAAGAATTAAATAATTAGTATTCAAATTTGATACTTTAGAACTTGTCTGAATTGATTTAGAATTTATCTTTACTATCCGTAGGACCGTATCGTTTACATGTTTGGATATATATAGATATCAAATTCCAGAATCCAGTACACTTGATGGATGTTAATGAATGAATATCCAAATGCATTTCAATGTCCCTTTTTAGACCCTTCCTTTACAGGTTAATGAGTCAGATTGACAGTTTACTCTTATTCTGAGCTTCTATTAAGCAACATACAATCGCGCCGAATTTGCTTATTTCACATTACAGTGGATTCTCGCTATTACGGCCCACTTTATAACTGCACCCCCTTTATAACGGCAGGGTTTTCTTTCCCCTTGGGGTGCCGTTATAACAATAGTGCACTGTACTTACAATAATTAAACATAATGGCATAATTTAAGTACCATCTGTATTCTTAAAAGTTAATTAAAACGCAAATAAATAAATATAATATAATAATACAATATCAGTACAATTTAATTCAGAACCTCTGTAGCTCACCTGGGTAAATGAATTTCCGAAGACTATAGGAGAATAGGAAAAAAT
>JAAZTK010002296.1:0-11546 GCA_036507255.1 Megalothorax incertus
GTATGAAAACGTTTAAAGTGAGCACTCGTTTGGAGAAATTCGGCCGACGACTCTTTTTATCCGCCATGTCACTCACGAGGACACTTTTAAAAATTAATTGTCAACTTTTGACGATGATTTTCAAGAACTTGAATTAAACTTCCCACTGAAAATGGAAAACTTGAGTGCAAAATCAAGATTTGTGCACACTCAAGTTAAGTTACCCTAAGAAACGTTTTTTGGATTGGGTCAAGGGTCATCTCAGGGAAACTTATCTTTCCCAAAAGGTATCTTAGGGACTGACTTAAGAAAACCCTCAGTAGACTTATTTGGATATGCCTCCTGGTTCTTATGTATTGTAATTCGTATAAATCCTCCTGTATTATTAAATACTCGAGAAGATATGTCGATAATAAATAATTAATGCATTTTATATGTATCTAATTGTACATTCGTAAGTATATTCTCTAATGATGAAATGGGTTGGACCAAACATGATTTTTTCTCCTAGTTTTAATAACCCTCGAATGCAATCGCAGTATCTCTCATCCAAATGAAGAATTGAGCTCAAAGACAATGATAATAATTAGCTGTGATTGATTTCTTAACTTGCTAACATATCATGATATCACACATGGTGAGGTGTGGGATTTTTGGCAGGGGTTGGATTGGAACTAATTAGTCGACATTGCATTTGGCAGGATTCAGGTGTCATTTCAAATTGCTTGTAATTTGCAGAAATGTCCTTGATTTTTATTAATATGCAAGTTTGTGGACGGCATGCATATAATTCATTGGAGCTTTTTATGAATACTCGAATTTTTTTTGCAAATTTTACAGGATTTTTCTCATTGCAAATTACGAGTTCAATCAAATGAAAAGACACATGTGGTAAGCATAGTAGGTATATCATTAAATAGAGGTATAATTAGTCATTTTGCACATTTGCAAAAAAGGAATTAAATTAATTACAAAGCCTTTGGAATTTCATACAGGCATTTCTTAAATCCTCAGGCAATATATAAAGGTTAAGTGTGGGAAGTATCGGAGGGAAATCCATTCTTTAAAGTTCACATTAGGTACAAATTAATTGAATAAATAAGCAAGTAGTTCAAGACATGGGAAGTTGAAGACGCTCTCAAGTTCATCACCTTTATGAATTGCATTCTACATTCATCAAATACTGATAACTTCCATCAATCCCCACCTGACAAGGTTGAGACAAAGCTCAAGTTTAAACTCATTTTAACACCTAAACCTTAAATGATAATTATGTAAGTAGGCATACAATGTAACTTCCACATAACTACCAGTTTGGATAGGCTTTTCAGCATTTCTTTTCGAGATAAAATCATAAACTAGAATGCCAATGTGCATGGGAAAATGTACAAGTATTAATCCTCTTTTGAATGACTATCATTCAAAGCCTAATAAAATGACCCTACTTTGCATATCTCTACGGTGGTCGGTGCAAATACCTGAATCCAATGTATTTTACGAGTTAGGAATTTAATCTATTTCGGATTACTTATAATACTATTAGGTACTACTCAGGATCAGAATGATCAATACAATGGAATGAGGAAAGTCCAATGAAAGTAATCTAATGACCAGTTTTTTATTGGGGAAAAAATATCCTTAATTACTACTCCAATTGCGCTGTAATTCAGAGAGGAATTTATGTGGAGGAAAAAAAGATTATGATCCTTACCAGATGCGAATAATCCGAGGGGGTCTCGATCAATGACAATAAAGTCCAATCATGGACCAAAAAGATGACCACCAATTCTCTGGGGAATTATTGATATCCGTCCTAGGAAAGAGAAACTCGAGCACTTTCTTCGTTATTAGCCAAACGGCCTTTACAAATCCACTGTAGAATTATAATCCTCAACTTTGCCGGTTTAAAAATATATGGATTGAAATATTGTCCCTCTTTTTTTGTCTTGCTCCCTTTTGTAAGAGTTCTAGTATATTGTAGATCTGCTCCTCGAGTTATCAGAGCAAATTTCTTTTCTCTTTTTAAAAAAATATATAGATTGAAATATTGTCCCTCTTTTTTTGTCTTGCTCCCTTTTGTAAGAGTTCTAGTATATTGTAGATCTGCTCCTCGAGTTATCAGAGCAAATTTCTTTTCTCTTTTTTAACAAAAAACCGCAAATGTACGATCCTCAGCTTCAGCTTATATCATTAGTACGAGTACTAATCTAATTTCTCTCGCAGGGAAGAGCCGATGGAGTTGATCTAAAGCCACACATTTGCTCCAAATGGTCTACTTTTGCAAAAGGAGTCTTTTGTTCGTAGGTACTCCTTCGCTAACTAGTTAATCTGGCGTTGGAGGAAATTATACATCAAGTTTTGCCCTTTTGATAGCACATGTCAACCTCTGGCTATGCTAACTTGAAATGTCATCTTCCTCCTCGTAGCTCCGCTTATGTGAATTATAGTCTTGGTTGTATTTGGGGTAGAATGAAGTGGAGATTATAAATGTCACATGGAAGTTTAGTACTCGGAGCAACAGGTTGAACGTATGTTTACACGTATTTTATTAAGTTTCAGGTTCCTCCACCTCCTCCTCCAAATTCTTAATACAAGTATTTAACACTCACTAATTTAATTCCACGTTTTGGGGTCAGTTGAGGCAGAAGAGCGTACTTCCCCCACCTCTTTAGACTGTGCGTACTGTGTCAATTAATTTTTTGGAGAGCCAAGAATCCTACTCATCCTCCTTTGATTTAAAAGATAAACCTTGGCCAGACTTTTGCGAATTAGGAAAGGTTGAGGAGAGAGTTTCAATGTCTGATTATAATGAGGATGATTGAATATGATGTAGGGTTAAACACACTCGGAGAATACTCTGTGAAACCGGACCAACTGGTCAAGATCCTTTGATTTAATTTTATTCTGACAATTGCACAAAATGTAGGTGTTCTTTCACTTATCCTTAATTGTGTGGAGAATAGTTAAATTGTGAGTTGGGATTTTAATGAAATGATGATAAATTGTATTTGAGAATTCTGCACACATACCACCACATGCACAGTGATACACAAAGACCGGTCGAGAATTAACGAAAGAGTATGTTGCCTGTAGCTCACCTGAGAGGCAACTGAGTGCCTTCGTTGAGGAATACAACAATCTCAATCAAGTTAGAATCAGCAGACAACGAGAGTACAGGTAGGTACTGCAGTTAGCATTAGTTAGAGTACCTTTTAAAAGGAGTTGCATTGAGATTTCCCATCTTGTGGCTGTATTGAGTATTCGGATCATTGTACATAGTAAGCCACAGAATGAAATACTCTGAATACTCGTAGCTTGCATTTTTCAGAAGATTCCAAAGGATTTTTTAATAGACAAGTTTGGTTGGAACTTGGAAGTGAAAAATTCCATCCTGAGAAGCATTTGTGACAGGGTAATGCAGCTATGCTCAAAGGAATACATCACATCTTCCCGAGGAATCCCATTCTTCAAATGTTATTTTTAATGATATGTAAAATTGACGATTGTATAACTTGTATTTGAGTTAAATTCCTTTTCCACTACATTCTTTTATACCATCTAATCTCTCCTCTAAACAAACCATTACCTCGAATTTGAGAGACTGGAAAGACATAATCTATTGGTTTAAACTTTAAAGCATTGTGGCTATTCTTAAGTCAGGCACTTAAATTTAAGATGAGTAGGTACGAATGGCCATATATTTCACTTCCTCTCCCAGTCCCCCCACACTTTCTATTCACACTTATTTAAATAAATAAAAAATGTTCCAAGTCGAAACCGTTTAAGAGCTATACTTAACTAGCCCACACAGAATGTAATTAACATTTTGAATGAATGAATCCGAGTGCCCACTTGCATGTATTTACTCTGTACTATGTGCTCAGTAGTTAATTATAGGCAAGATTTAAAAGATTTATTTTAATTGACGGTATAGGCAGCTCTCAGGATAATCTTATGCACAATTACTTAAAGCCAGAATGCACTTTTACTTCTATTTTCCTTTTATTATGCAAATGCTTAATTAAAATTAAAATTGCATAGAATATCGCATTAAAACAAAAAGCCATTTATGTAAAATAGACTTTAAAGCAAGGATAAAAAATAATTTTAGTTATAAAGTCTATAATTGTGCTTTGATTCCGTTTAAATACTTGAGAAAGCAAATTATCGAATATTTTAAATTTAAGATACATTACCCATCATGATTCATTACATTACATTAAATTCAATTGAATTTTTGAAACGCTGTAACATACTCAATTGTTCATCGATTTGTAAAAATCAAAAGTGAAAGATGGATCTGTGCAATTAAGCAATAATATGATTTATTTTATTTGGGTTATTTCAGCACTCGCTAAAAGGTAATGATTAGGAAATGTACTCACTCTGATTAAGGTCTCTTTATAAGTCAAGTGTAAAATCTCTTTCCAAATGCCAATACTTCTCAAAGGCAAACCCTTTAGCAGTGCAGCGTGGGTGGAAAATGTGTGGAAAAGTAAATACAATTGAATATAAAAGTCGACAATTCGAAAAAGGACACGGGAACTTTAAGCCATTCCAATAAATTTTAACTAGAGCAATTGGAATGAGAGTCGGCCCTTGTATGGCCAGTTTTAATAACAAACTCGAGTAACTTAAATGACCAGAAAGAGCTCGAGAATGAAAGTATGTATGTATGTAAGTGAATTAATGGGCGTACAGAGTAGCACAGAGTACAGAGTAGGAAGGATATTTCTTCCCTTCTTCCCTAATAAAAAGACGCGAATCTAGGAGGATTAACGAGATCATTTCTAATAGGGACTTGGCTGTAAATTGTGAGTTTTTACTCGTCCTCCCGAGGAGTTCCTGTACAACGGTGGGATTTTGCAATAAATAAAGTCCAGATCGTCCTAAAGGAAATAGAGTTCTGCCTTATGGGGGAAAAGAATTCAAATTCCCTATATAATAATCCGTATCAAAAATCACAATGTAATTCTTTAAAATGTATAGAATTACTGCATAACAGTGAATCTTCAGCATTAAGGCCTTGGGGATTGGATTAAATCTTACCTACTTATTACACATTTGATTATCTACAGCTAGAAGGATTTGAAGAGCAAAGGATCCGATTGCTCTGCGTGAGATCTTTCCCAAAAAACAATATATCCTTCTTTGAGATTTTGGAAGTCGAGGAAGCTGAAGCAGAGATCCCGTCTGGTGCATTTGCGGTTATATTTTTTTCGGATGTACAAAGTACAATCTGAGATTTAAAAAAACAATGAAACACCTGCAATCTCTCGCTATCTGAAGATCATATACCTAATCTTTTGAGCAAATGAAGCAATATATGTAAAAGTGGTAGGTACGATATCTAATTCTAGCCAAATAAATTTGGGGTTCCATTAAAGTTAAAAAAAAATCGGTAGTAGGTAATCTAGAATTCTAATGTTTAGAACCCCCCTGTGGTTTCAGTGTCCTCAACAGGAATTACACACGGGGAGGAAAACATTTTTTCTATTTAGAGAGCATTCTCATCCTGATGATACAATTTTTCCAATCCAGTTGGTAATATCAAGGATTTTAGGCCTACACGTAGAGATCTCAATAATAAGTATATAGCGCATATGTATCTTGTGCTTTATAATATCTACGATAGCATTTGTAGGTATAATAGTTTAAACGGACCGATTACAGAAGAGTACAGTACAGAAAAGGGTTATTTTAAATTTTTGATGGATTAAGTATAGTGGAAGGGACTCGAGGAGAAAAGGTTTTCTAATCTTCAATTACAATTAGATTTAGACATGGTTTCTTCGATCCCAAAATCCCAAGACCATCATCGCCCAGGTAGGTTCTCCCTACCCTACGAATACGAGTATTCATTCATTCATTCTCTCATACCCTCAACGGGGTTTTGAGATGACTCTTGGTCTAGGTTGAGACTTGAGAATGGAGATGCTCCTTTGAAGCTCTTTTTTAATGGGCAGGCCAAATGAGAATGAGTTAAGGAGTGTGATATTCACAGGGCTGAGGGACCGAAGAATACCTTTTCCCACGACCACACTCTAAAATTTTTTCCTCCTCCTCTTGTAAACCAAAACTATCAGAGTCTAACCAGCATCTTATAATTCATTCATAAATAACACAAANTTCCCACGACCACACTCTAAAATTTTTTTCCTCCTCTTGTAAACCAAAACTATCAGAGTCTAACCAGCATCTTATAATTCATTCATAAATAACACAAACGGATCCTCGACTTAAGAAGAGGAATTCAAAGATCGCTTGATCGATTCAATTCACAAAGAATTTGGGGTTATCCGATGAGAGGGTAGGATAATTTGAATATATCGTATTACAAGCTATTTTAAGTAATTAAAGGGTGATTGCTGAGAATATTGAGGTTTGAGTGGTTTGATTGAACTCTTGGGATTCGAATATTGCCATTTATGATTTCATAATGTAAATAGCTCCCCGTTAAAGCCACAGAGCATTTATTTATTTAATTTTTGAATCCAGGATGAGCTAATTTCCAATGTACTAGAAAAAGAGTCGAAAATAAACTTGAAGAGATTCAAATGTAAGTAATGAGATTAATGTTAGACTCAATACAAGTGTTGGTACATGGTCAACAAAATGGCCATTTTATTGAGATAGTCAAAAATTCAAAGTCGCAAAATATTACATTTTTCACAATCGAATCTAGAATGTCATCTCGCCAAAATTTGCAAGCAGAATTGTAATATAATTACATACAAGCAATTATTCATCTTTTTCAGGGGGTTTCCAAATCTAGAGATGCACCCCGAATACTAACTCTTATTACGCTTCATATCCCTACAAAGAAAGTGTCAAATATTTTTTTACCAAGCCATTTTGTACCTCAATTCACCGAAAGTAATTTATTATGAATTCCTGAGCTGTCTCTCGTTTGCAATGCAGCGTAACAAACAAATGTATGGGAAAGCAGTCGGCTTTTTATGACAAAAAGTTTATTTCAAGACTAGTCTTTCAAATAAGGGTGTTGTACCTACTCCTAGTATATGATAATATTAAATGTCATAATATCCGTAATTATATTTCCCTATTGTGAGTATTGTAACACAATTATACGCTCTTTCTTTGGGGGAAGAATGGGGAAAAATAAAATACCCACAACTCTCTCTAATTAGAAACAGATAAAGAATTTTTGATTGATGATTGCCGCATATCGTCATATATCTTTTGATACAATCGATAATCAAATAAAGCCTGAATTGAATATTGATACGCGTATTTTGAATGTCTGCATACTATAATACTACAAATATAAGGAAGTGCTTGTAAAGGAATTTAAAGTATTTTAATTCTTAGCTTTGTTCAAGTTCGCTCCCTTCACTCCCAGACTTACCCATGAAAGGAGCGTCCGCTCATCAATCAGGAAAAGCATATTTTGACAAATTATAGATGGATTCTCTACAAAGAGTAGGCCCTCTTCTTCCCCCTAAAGCATGCTTATGGGGTGAGGAGGTGTCAAATTGATGATACAACTTTTTCTCACCCGCGAACCATATCTGTAAACATGGGTAATGGTCATACTGTACTTGAAAGAACGGCTCAACCTCAGGCTTAAGAAAAATGAGAGTTCCTTTTTTGCTTTTGCCCCCAAGTTTCGAACATTGAGAGTTAGAGCTAGTAATAAGTAAATAAATAAATCTACCTATATATTGTATTTAAGAGTTCGAGTGAACTTTCGGGAGCGGGGAAAAAATTAATCAGTTATTGTATGGACGATAAATCTTGTGTGAGAGAGTGCAAATGTTAGGTTTGGGAAGCGCTAAGCTTTGACATTCATTTAATGAAACATTGTATAGGATTGGATGTTCGTTTCCACTACCAAATAAAAGCCAAAAGGTCACCACACCCGAGTAGACATCCGAGATCATTTAATCCCATTTTATTCGTGAGATTCGATTGGATCGGGAGGAGTAAGATAAATTGTATCCCTAACCCTTAATCTCAAAGCACGAATTGGAGAAATGGGAGTGAAGAAAAAAAAAAGTAAAAAGGAGTTTCAATCTCATCGGGGCAATCCTTTTAATGTAAAATGTTGTTATTTACTTATTTTGGGGGGAAGATCTGAGCACGAGGATGTTGAGAAAACAACAACTTTGGTTCTTCACGCTTGTCGAGGTGGAAGGGAATCGAGGGGGTCCCAGTGCGTGGAATTTTATTGACCGAAAAAGTTGCTTTCATAACATTATTATCGTAAAAGAACCGTTCTTAGGTACAGAGTTATCATTTGTCTCGATTAAAATAAATTAAACTCTCTCTTGCAATTAAATTCATTCATACTCTTAAGAAATATGAATTTAGAATATGAAAAAATACTCTCTCCCGGAGAGAGTCGACTTTTAATCTTTATGGTCTTTAGTAATAGCTGCTCGGCGACAATAAGGAATTGAATTAATCAGGTAATTTAATTACTCGGCCAGTAAGAAAACAACAACTTTGGTTCTTCACGCTTGTCGAGGTGGAAGGGAATCGAGGGGGTCCCAGTGCGTGGAATTTTATTGACCGAAAAAGTTGCTTTCATAACATTATTATCGTAAAATAACCGTTCTTAGGTACAGAGTTATCATTTGTCTCGATTAAAATAAATTAAACTCTCTCTTGCAATTAAATTCATTCATACCCTTAAGAAATATGAATTTAGAATATGGAAAAAACTCTCACCCGGAGAGAGTCGACTTTTAATCTTTATGGTCTTTAGTAATAGCTGCTCGGCGACAATAAGGAATTGAATTAATCAGGTAATTTAATTACTCGGCCAGTTCACAGATCGCAAATCTTCTCAACGCATAATCTCTCTCAATTTTACGACCCATTTAGTTTAGAATTCTTCACTAATTAATGGATATAAAGGAGGAAGCAGGTACGCACATAACTCTACTTGCAAAGACCAATCCTTAAACACCTCACACTGTGCAATTTGTAAATTTGGGAGGAAGTCGAAGAAGAGTCCGAAAGTGTCCCAGAGAAGCTCAGAATACAGATTAGCCGAGATTCACATATTAATTCCACATTTTTCACCTTTTTCCACTCCTTTGGCCGCGTATCCGTTTGCATTGGGAGACTTGGTGCACTCCTATTGCAAAACTAAAGATCTGCACCCCCTCTTAATACCCTTAATTCATATTCCTCGCACCTTGCTCTACTCTCTCGCAAATCTAACAAATCTCGCAAAATTTACTTGAGTAAAAAATCTCAAAAACACGCATATAAATATGTACAGATTTCCATTTGATTTAATTTACGAGCATTTTTGAGTTATTAGAGCTTGGATTTGCAAATGTGCATTTTTTGCAATTATAATACGAGTACAAGCTAGGGCTAGACTTCCATCGAAATGACCAAATTAAGCCAAAAACATTTGCTTTCTTTACAACTTGTCAATCTCAAATTTTAATAGTTTAAGAGCATTCGAAAGTGAGACCATGTAGAAAAAGTCATAATAAAATCATTTGCAAATCGGTGGAAAAGTGCTCTCACAAGTATCGTATTAACAGTTAATTGGATAAATCTCTACGGTCAATTCATTTCATTTTGATTCGCGTATTGGCAAAAATCATTCATCGCAGCATGCCCCTACCATTTAATTTTACGACCCTTTGTGTACCCCCTTGTAAAATTCCGAAATCTTCTCTCTGGTCGGTGAACTCTACTCAAATTAACTGACCATATAGGCCGATGCATATATATCGTACTACTAAAGTAATTATTGGATTTACTCAGGCAGTTCGACGAGGGTTGATCCTCATGAAATCCCCTTTGCTCTCGAACTCTTCGAATTATCGGGATATGATGTCACGGAGGAGGAAAAAGAGCACGATTAAAAGGCCCCCACCTCATGTGATCCCCCATTTATGCATTTGCAATACATTAGTTAATTCAAAGATCAGTTTATGTATTCACTCCGTTGCTTTTTATTGTAACATCGAGCTTCCNGTTAATTCAAAGATCAGTTTATGTATTCACTCCGTTGCTTTTTATTGTAACATCGAGCTTCCTCTCCTGCTGATTGTATTGTAGCGATAAGAGATCGCCTGGTAGGGAAGTTGGGGCTTTTGGGAACCGCCTTAGAGGTGCCTCAGCCTGAGCATGGCAGAGGAGGAAGTAAACTTGATCTTTAAAACTCGAGTGAAGATGAAATTTCCCTAGTTCAAGGTTGTTAGCCCCTTACAGTTAGCGTACAAAGGAGTTCTCCTATTTAACAATCCAGATATGCGAAGAAAAACTAATAAGAGGCTCTCCAACACAAAGAGACCTAGGATTAAATAACTCCTGATCCAACCTGCTTGCACTTGATTGTGTATAATTATACAATTATGTCAGGAGCTCTCACTCAGGATCAGATTTGAATTATTAAATAATATACCCTGAGTTTTTTGACAAGCTCAGATCAGCCTTCTTATTAAACCTACCCCAATATGAGCATAGCGCAACTTGGCAAATTGCAAAGTCGTGGGTGAGCTGCAGATTGAGATCCCTATCAAAAGAAGAGAGGGTGGAGAAACTCTTGCCTGATTAAATACAGATATGCTTTATTAAAAAATTTCAAAGCTCAGTTGATAGCATAGCAAATTTCGTATACATTTCACCCTCGTCTCATCCCTCCCTCCAGGGGCTATGCCGAATCTCACAATCTGGAATATTGCTGTATGGGCTCCGTTACTTCAAGTGTTATTACTTCATCCCTTGTAGCTCCATCAGAAGTTTCTTCAACGGTATTGAGATCTTAAATTTTGATCTCTATATTCAAATTGCTCCTGCTCCTCAATTCTTGGTAGCCAAAAAAGGCGATGGGGAAATGAGTATGAGTTAATCTGTACGGGAAAAATCCCATCCTCAGAAGCTGAAAAGGAAGGTCGTCATATTTTATTATTTGAATCCTATTAGGCTAAAATCTTCATATGCAAATCTTCGTGTTGATGGATATAACAAAAACTTTTCCATCTACTAACAATGCGGTAAAAATGTATAGCTTTCAGAGCTTTGATGGTCCCGCAAACGGCAAATGCTTTTGTAGCTCCCCTTTTTTGGCTATTTAAATTCTTCAAGGTGCTAAGAAGAATGCCCCGATCTTCAAAGGCATTCCATCCCACAAGTTCAAAGTGTTATGTGGAATATATGGATGCTCGGTGGACTTATGGGCGCATTAATCTGCTCAATCCACGCCTTTTCCTACTACCCTCAGCTTAAGGAGGCTCAAAGTAATAACTTGTTTAATTTTTACACTTTAGTAGAATATGTCTAATGCGTGAGGGTTAAACATTTTTAAAAATCTTAGGTTAGGCCCTACGATATACGGATACCTTGTAGGCTTGTAATGAAAGTGTGTTTGAGGTGATGCAGGTAAGCCCAAGAGTCAAGCTGTACTAACTTTTGTGTTTTTTTCACAATAAAAGCAATTTTTAAATTTTAACTTTTAAATTAAAATACTTGTCTATACATAATATAAAATAACTACCCTCCAAATTTTGTAAACGCTAAGGCTTTTGACCCAGTGCACCCAGAATCTTGAAATTTTGGATTTTGATAGGTAGTAC
>JAAZTK010002297.1:0-11545 GCA_036507255.1 Megalothorax incertus
AGAATGGACAGGAGGTGATGTTAAAAATGGGCCAGGCGGAGGGATGAAGATCAATTTGATGAAGAAGGAATTAGAGCAATACAAGGACCAAGAGAAGATTATCATGTTCACTGATAGGTATAATATACGATATTATTTCCCAGTTCTTAGGATTAGACGCGTCTTAAAATGCTTGAAAATTATACGCACAAATGCCTTATCTTTATCCACAAAAGTCATAGGTCGAATTCTACAATTTTTTGATTATAAACATCCTTATTTAATATGCATATTTTCCTTATAGCTATGATGTCTTACTTCTTGGATCTGCTAAAAGCATAATTAATCAGTTCAAAATGTCGGGAGCTGGCGTTCTTTTTGCCGCTGAAGGATTTTGCTGGCCAGGTTCAAAATTTGTTGAAATGTAAGATGTACAAAAATGAATTAATTTTAAAATCCAGATGAGTCTCTGGCAAGTTCATACCCAGAAGTGGTTCGTGGAAAGCGATACCTCAACTCAGGAGGTAAGAACTTTCTTTTCCCCCAAAAAAAGAAGCCATTTTACAGTAATAGCGTGATGCACAACTGACTAGTCATTGAGTACAATATAGAAATTGGGAGATCTATTTAAGGGGAATGGGGAGATGATGGGGTATTAAGTGATTTGAAAGCAGATCTCTACGTTAAAACTTTTATAACTATGCAATGTACAGATATACACTACCTGCCGTTTAGTTAGCACAGTTTTTGCATGATAAATTTAATATGGTCTATGCCTAGAGAGGTGTGACAAATTCTCCCTTTTGCCGTTTACATATCCTTCTTAACCATTGACTTAACTTGAAACTTTTATATTAGGTTACATTGGGTATTCCAATAAGCTGTACAAGCTACTAACCCAGGAGGATATTGAAGATGCGGGGGATGATCAGCTTTATTTTACAAAATTGTTTCTCAATGAAGATTTGAGATCTGAACTTAAAATTAAACTTGACTCCAAGTCCACAATCTTTCAAAATCTGAATGGAGCTACAAATGAAGTTGAGCTGTAAGTTATTTTTTGCACATTGGCCCTACACCGATTTCTCTCTGACTTATGTATTAATGATGTAATCAAACATTTACTTTAGCCGGTTTAAAGACAAGAAGTCAACTATTGTGAATACTCTATACAATTCAAGTCCTCTCGTCCTACACGGGAATGGCCCTACAAAAACTGTATGCAATTCACATTACTTTCTGATATGCGGATATGTAAATACTACTTTTAATCAGGTGCTAAACTCTTTTGGAAATTATTTGGCTGATAATTGGAATGAAGAGAGCGGATGCTCAAGCTGTTGGGACAATATGAGAAGCCTGCAGTCCAGTACCCATAAAACAACCACAAAGGTTAGAAAAATTTCAATAAACAAAGCTGCAAAGTTTTAAAATGTACCTGATTGTTTTCTAAATGAATTATTCCCATATCTAAATGCTTTTGTACATCAGCTTGAGTTTCTCTTGCACCTGTGAATGAAATAAACAAAATAGATGATAAATATATAGCATACCTAGGAATAAGATAAAATAGGAGAGGACGAGGGCAAAGAGTTCATGGGATCTTTGCATATTCGAATTGGGTGAGAGGTTTCAATATGAGAAGAATTCAGGGTTGAGATTTTAAAATATTTTTCCCAACATTTTATTCCCATGTCAGTTAGCATTGTTACATGTATGCATTTCATTGAAATTAACATTTTTTGGGGGTTTTATTATTGTATAGTTTTGAAACTTCAGTTTGAACTCCAAAGATTGTTTGATATCAAAGTTACATATGAAGAGGTACCTAATAAATATATTGGGAATTCAAATGAGATTAGATTTTAACTCGGTCTCTTTCTATTTCTGGCTAATTTGAATTTGTTGTAATCTTTGAGGGATCTTGAATCAGAATGCAAAAATAACGATCAACTCCTTGAAATTTGCAATAAAACGATCAAATAAACTTGGAGCAATGAAAAACAATATAAAAGTAATGTATAGTAATGTCTATTTTATTTGACAGAATTGTAATAGTATAAATTTAATTATATAAAAAATGTTCTGGTTTAGGATATATCCTAAACCAGAACAGATTGATGAAATTAGCAATATATCGATGTAATAAGCTTTTTATTTAAGTAATTTATGAATTGTGACAGTATTCCATTAAATACATTAGAGTCTTATGATATATTATATCGCATAAGTTAAAAGTATAATTTGTGTAATTTATGTTGGGATATATAAGTAATAATATGGAAAAAGTACATTATAGTTGGCAAACTTAATGATATTTATTAATGTGTTTCTGCAGATAGCGTTTGACTTTAAACTTCTCGCCACATTCTTCGCAATTGAAAGGAAAGCCGATAACATGTAACTTCTTATGGGCCGTTAAGCCACTTCGTTGCGTGAATGTGCTACCACAGAAGTCACATTTAAAAGGCCTTAAACCATAATGGGTATTCATATGTATTGTGAAGTTTTGCTTTCTTTTAAACCCTTTGTCACATTCTCCACATCTAAACCTGACTACTTTCGAATGCATTATCATATGCGCATTCAATACATTTCTCGTTTTAAATCGGGCATTACAGACGGTGCATACTTCTGATCTTTCCTCAGAATGTACTTTAGTATGGACGTAAAGGGCAGAAATATTAAGGAACGATCTACCACACAATTTACATTGATATGGTCTAGACCCGATGTGAATGCGCATATGATAATGCATGCTGCGTTTCATAACTTTGATCCCACAAACCCAGCAAGAAATCTTAGCATCATTGCTTTCAAATTGAGCTTCATCTGGGTGAAGTGATTCATTCATTTTTCCTTTCTCTCCCAGTACACATTTCAGATAACGATGATCCGTGAATTGATAATCAGGACTTCCGAACTCAAATTGGATATTAGTTTCCTTCGATAGATGATTTGTTGAAAGGCAATGGTCAAGAAATCCTCCTTTGGAATGAGTACCCCCAGTAGGCCCTTTTGGATTCTGGAATAAATATTTTGTATATCATATATACATGTTTAAATTATGTATATTTCTAGAAAGTAATATACAATAATTATGATATGATCATTATTACTTGTCGAATGTCCTGAAAATGGTACCCGGATTCATTAAAAGCTTTTCTTGCATGAAGGTATATTGATTTGTGATGGACAGCATAAGGATTGATATTCCAGTCTCCTACTAGTATATTGTTGTCCCCTTTAGATAGAATTCTAGACGAGATCACATTGATGTACTGTTTTTTATCCGGTACATGCATGCTGGTGGGAAAATAGATAGAGAAAATATTCAGGTCATCATCTTCCAGTCGAATCCCAATTATACGGGCATCAAAATCTTTACATCTATTAAGAGGTTGTCCTTCAATCAAATAATGGGGTATGAAATCTCGGACATAAATCGCCACGCCTTTCCGCAGAATCTTTTCAGTTGGCCCAATTCCAGATGAATAGCCTTTCCAACCTTCTCCTAATAGGTTTACAACTTGATCTTTGGTAAAGTATTTCTCAAAGGAGGTTTGGGATGCTTCTTGGCCATCTTTCAATCCTAGGACGTATCTCCAAAAATCATTTGTTCCATATTTAACATTTGGATCCCTCTCCCAAGTCTCCGAAAGACACAAGACATGACATTGTGCCCCAAGATTCTTAACCCATTCCAAATTCCATTTGCTCAATCCAAACACGTTTACAGCAATGATAACGAGACGGCCATGCTTGAATTTGCGAATAGCATCCTTGTGAATGCCTTCAGGGATTGGAGGAAGTGGGTCAGATGCAGCATCTTCAGGGTTTGCAGTATCCTTCATGTACTCTTGCTCTTGGTTCCCTTGCTTTTGCCCTTGTTCATCATCCTCTTCTACTTCTGATGACAGAGCACGATCAAAGAAAATATGGTCATCTTCAGGAAATAGGTCGCACAGTTCCTCATCTGAAATATAATAATAATTAGATAAGATATATAGATGTATCTATCATAATTACTTACCATAATCAGACTCATCAACGTATTGAGATTTTCTGGGCGGTTTCAAAGGGCTAGCATCGGATATATCCAATTCTAGCCCACTCTCATCAATTGGAATGGAAGCCTTCCTTTTTGTGCGAGTTTTCGGATGAGTTCCCTCTTTTACAACAACAGACTCTAAGAATGGAAATGATTTTGTAAATTCCAGATTAGTATTGTTAAATAACATTAAACTTTACAAGTATGAATAATTCTTGTACCTGTGCTATCTGTGTCATTATGCTTTGATCGTTTCATCCTTTTAATGGGAATGTTTGAATTGATGGCTTTCAGACTCCGCTTTGATGTTACTTTCTGCGGTCCAATTACATTGCTAGTTGTTCCATCAAGCTGATTTTCGGTAAACAGCAATTCATTCGGATCCAATTCGACATGGTCAACATTCTCAATGCTAGAAAAATCAAAATGATATTTAGAATTTGGAAATTGTGCATAAATTCCTCAATTAGTACCTTCTGTTTATGCGGCCTTGTCCGCCTTTTCTTACACCTGAACATTTAGAAGATTAAAAATTGATATAAATTGTGTATAATTATTATAATAATTAAATATTATTAAGCATTTCACCTTTTGAAGGAGCCGAGTCTTGACTTTTTGTAATAATATCAGTGTCAGTAGTTTCTGAAGCTTGAGGCATTCCATTCTCCATGTGTTGCATTTCATTTGATGATTGAGGGTCAGAGCAAACGATAGTCGACTCCGCTGCTGATTCAAATGATTCATGTTCTGGTCGATACATCGCATCAAAGTGGTGTTCTCCATCCCATTCGAGGAAGATTGGATCCTGGCGATCTGCTCCTATCCGGTCAATCGATCGAATCCAAAAGTAGTCTGGATCAGGGCTAGATTTTCTAATAAGAATGTTCCGCTTACGGGTATCTGCAATAACTTTCAGCTGCAAAATAATAAAAAATATTCAGTTTGCATTAATTAACTTGACATATGTACACATACTTCAGCGAAACCCCAAAAATTCCCAGCAATCCCTCTGACGTCTTCTTCACATTTCATCGTATCTAGATAAGTCTTTATTACAGGATCCTTTCTGACATTAGCATGTGTCAAGAAATCTAGCACCCTCTTTCTAGCCCAACTCTCATTGAGTTTTACTGCCTTCTCCACCAGCTTCTTCGACACTCCGTTGTGAGCAATTTGATAAGATTCTTTTGATCTCTGAATCCCTTCCTTTTTCTTAAACAAGCTAATATCCGTAGATCGTGATCCACAAAGATGATCCCTTTTAACAATGACCTTTACGAGATTGGTAGGAAAGTCAGACACTGCATAAATTAGACAAAATGTTGGTGTATTTAAGCGACAATCCTAGAAATAATAAACACTAACCATCAGCCTTTTCAAGTACAACACCCTTTTGAGCCTCTCTCATTTCCTTTACAATTTCATCATTGGTTTTCGTGTCTTTCTTAATCCCAGGTAAATTCTTCGGCTTTTTGCTTGAGCTAGTATCACTTGGACCTTGAGTTGGTTCTGAAGATCCTGACGATTCGATATCCTTTTCGGGTGATGCAACTACAATTAAACATTATTAAATACAAGATGTTTAATAAACTGAAGTAGGAAAAATTTAAAATGCAATATATAAATTAACATACCAACATTCCTTTTGCGTTTAACCCCTCTTTTTCTCCCCACATTCTCTTTTGATTCGTCCTCAGTGGATGAGGTTGGAACGGATTGGACGATCGTCCAATCCGGTCTTTCTTCATTATCATTGAGGACTCGTCTAAGAGAGGAATTTGTCAGCTTGTTAGAGACCTATATATATATATAAATATAAATGTTAAAAATGTTCAAGTCGAATTAGATTACAATCTTACGGCTAGAGGTGGTCGAGGAATGATTTTCCGATAAAGAGCGTCGAATTGATCACCAGCTTCATTAGAATCCAGAAATAATGGCTCCTCTTGATCAGCCTTCTCCTTATTTCTTGAATACACGTGGAGCACAGCTCTTTTCAATGAGTTCCGTAGCTTCCTCTTCTCATTTTTTGGAAAGACCCTGATCCGAACATGACGATTGTTCATATCGGCGTATGCACGCACCTATTATTTAATAAAAACAATATGATTTAGCTCATTATACAATATAAAATCACAATAGTTTCAAAATAACCTCGGTCCTAGATCCAATATTTCCTTTCTCGCCTCTAATCACCTCATCAGAATTCATTACATTCATGTAGTAACGAGCAGGCCTTTGACCAATGGAATTTTCAAATTTTTGGATCCTCTTAATTGCAATCTTGTCCTCTTTATTGAATTCCTTTACAACGTGCAAAGACAGCTTTCTTCGTAATGCACGCGCTTCCTCATCAGTCAGTATCTTTTCATGCTTAATCCCTTTTTCAGAAGCCTCCAATGCTCGGTACATTGACAGCCCATCATCTGGAATCTCAATCCGGATAAGGCGATCCTCTGGCCAATTGCTAGCTATAAATTAGATAAAGAAATTGACCATAATTAATTCTGCTCAGTTAAACTAGATAAATTGTTTGGCTTGTTAAATATAACAAGCCAAACTTTAGGTATTTGTCAATTTGACTTACAATTTTCTGGCTCTACGCGATATGTATCCATTTTTGTTAATCTTTGAGGACCACAGCTCGACGGGGGTCACAGGGAAAGAGCAAAGAAAGACGGTTATTTTGCATACTTGAAATTTTAACAAAAATGAGGATAATTTATACAGGGAATATAATAAAAATTCGTTGGTTAATTAACGGTTTTTAACTGATATTTTAACTTCCTGGTTTGTGTTAATTGGTATGTTGTCACTTAATTAAATTGACTTCCGGTGAGAGAGTAGAAATCAATTCGAAAAGGCGAGGAGAAAGGGGTAAGTAGTCCATTGGATAAATAGAGGGCGGCACTATCCACTTTTTAAATTTGTCTGTTTATGCGAAAAAATTCGGTTCACTTTTGCACATTTATTTTAATTAATTACCAATTATAATTTATTGCTAGATAAATTATTATAATTTGTAAACTCATAATTAATTATACCAAAAGTGTCGTCATTTTAAATGGGCTCCCTAAGATTGAAATCCGGTCCAAATTCTGAACTGCTAGATTCTTTTTTCGACGGAGGTCTACTTCCGGGTCAAGTTTACGAGATTTGCGGTGAAGCTGGGTCAGGGAAGACACTCCTTAGTCTGTTATTTTGTCTGTCTGTCCAGGTCAAGAGCGGGTTCAATGCAAGTAAGTTGATCATTTTCTAATTGCTTATTTATGCACAACGTTATAATATCCTCCAACAATGTAATAATCCGGACAATACTTGTAATTATTCCAACAGCAATAGAAATCTAAACATAGAAATATCCCTTTTTTATAGTTAATAATTATATAAATTTATAAAATTTAGTACCGAGCAAACTTCAGGATATCCACTCCTATCAGAGAGGCTTATAGCCAACCATTCGAGTTCTCGTAGATCCCAGTTAGGATCTCGATGCATGACATAATATGATGTCTCAATACCATCATTTCCAAGTAGAATAAAATGAGCCCTATAACATTCAAATTATTTAAATTTAAATTAATTTTCAATGGGCATTTAATTGAATAAATATTTTAAATCGTTATTTAAAAAAAAAAAATACCATTCGGCTACTCCTCTTGTCACAACACACATTATAAATAAATATTCTTTGTTCAATAACAAATAGAATCCACGAATCATTTCCTATTTAAATTGAATACAAAGTCAGTGTTTTAATACAATTGATTTAATAAATAATATTTTAAACCTCCATTCCGAACGATTCAGCGTTAATCATCGCACTTATAGAAGCTTGGTCATCTACGGTCCGGAATATTATAAAATTTGAAGGAAAATCAAGGCCAATATCTTCAAAGGCGTCCAGAATTTCTAATGATACACAAAAAAACATAAATGTCTAATTTATACAATGTATCAAAATATGTAATATTACCACAAATCGCCATACTTCCGATCTTCATACGTCCTCCTCTATTAATCCAAGTGTGTAAATCATACCTAAGAATACAAATCCCTCCACCAATCCGGCATGTAAAGATATAAAATTCATTTGCTGTCCCAATCATGTGTAGAGAGACTCCAATTACCAGTTGATTCTGCAAAATTGATAATAAACGAATGAATAATTTTAGAAAAGGAATCATTTCAAGTGGGCACCGATATTGCAAAAATAATCTAGACATTTGAATAAACTGTCCCTAAAGCGTTTATAAGGCTAATATGTGAATATCAAAGCTCCAAATGCAAAAGGTCCTCTATACGTATCCTCATAAGCAATGTGCTAAAATGTCTAAATATAGGAGGGTCAATTGACAAGTTCTAAATGACTTATTGGCACGAAACTCTTCATATAGGTGGGTCAATAAGGAACATTGAGATAATTTTAAAAACGATGGCTCATTGGATTCTGAATAACTACGACCTTTGTACCCTGTTGACATTACATAATTAATTAATTCGTTCAGAGGAGAAATATATGTAATGATTGAAAAGATTAAATAAAAAGTGACTCAATTTGCCCTATAAATATTAGAATCTACAATAATACAAAATATGTACTTAACATCATTAAAGGAGGCCAAAAATCATATCTTATAATTGCCTGCTATTTACAATCATTTATCGAGTGCGTAATTAATAATTACCGTTTCAAAAACACGTTCCCTGTTCAAATTCCAACTCCCTACGGATCCTCTATTTTCAGACAGTCTAATACGCTCAGAATGACCGAGTATCTCTGTCTCCTGAAGCTCGGTAACAGGCGAATTATCATCTCGAAATCCAAATACTGAAAAAACATCATAATTTAAGAATGCCAATTATGAATTTAAGCGATTAGATACTTACCAAGAGCTTCCGGTCTATCCGAATGTTTGCGGCTGGTTGAAAGCATTACACGGAGAAATTATAATGTTGTTTGAACCAAATCACGATCAAATAGAAACAATAATTAAAATTTAGAATTAAAAATCTGGAATTTTTAGCAACAATTCTTATGAGAAGCTTGAAAACAGTGATTCAATCGCAGATTATAGTCTAGATTGGTATATATACCAATCTAGACTACGGGTATTGTGAGACATAGCTATGCTGGATGTATAGTTTCCCATAAACCGCTTAATTTGGCAATTGGATTTTGCTAATTTAAGCGG
This sequence comes from Megalothorax incertus, assembly GCA_036507255.1. NCBI lineage: Eukaryota > Metazoa > Arthropoda > Collembola > Neelipleona > Neelidae > Megalothorax > Megalothorax incertus. Next base: position 9,226 of record JAAZTK010002297.1, read on the forward strand.
TTTATGGGAAGTTGATGATGATTATGTCTAACTTTTTTAAATTTCATTTAACTTTATCAAATAATCGTCTATTTCTGCTAATTATAAAACATTATGCACCGATTTACCTAATTTATGCAAACACGATCATGGCCAAACACTATTTGTAATTAATCCTAAGTATATTCTATCCTATTTAAGTTGTAAATAATTACAAGTCAAATCAACATTCTCAAAAGTGATCTAAATTCGATTCAAAACAAAAGAATACATTATTTATTAAGTAATTTAATTCATTAAATACAAAAAGATTATCAGTGTGAGCAATTAATATGAGTTGTATAATAAATAAATTAAATTAATCATCAATTATGTATAAAAAGGTACATATTCATATCAAATTACATGAAATTACAGAAATGAATTTACAAAATCAATAGTTAGTGAGCATAAAAACAAACGCAATGTCTGCCAGGGAATATAAGGCGTGAAAAAGCTCATTCAATTTGAAGACGGCATTAAGAGTGGTGGAAAGGTCAACAAGACAGGCAATGTACCCTGACATCCGCGAAGTCTGTTCCAAAAATAAAATGAACAATTAATAATTGGACATCAGATTGTCAATGATAATATTACCATGCACAGTTGAAGATACCCGTTTGAACCAGAGTGACTCTTCACAAATTCTCTGAACTCCACCAAGTCAAGCGCTTCATCACGATCCCAAACAAAATAAGTAGTACACGAATTCAGAGGTCCAGGAATAGTAAAAGAAGGCCCTCTGAAATAATTTAGAATTGAGTTTGGAATGGAATATATTCAATTCCAAATAACAATTAAAAATTAACCAACCCTTCATAGCTGCCTTCAATTAAAATACATGAATACACATTAGGTTCAGGTTCACCTGGCGCAGGCACGTAAGACTCTTCAAAGAAAAATCCTATTGCAGCCTGAAATTATATTCCATTTGATTATAATTATTTGAATTCCTGATTTAAATAAACACTTACTTCAGCCCCTCCGAATTCATCGTCAAGCATTGCAACTGTAGTGTAATTCACATCCACGTCTCTAAATAGGTAGAAACTTTTTGGCATTTCATCCCCTTCTGCGATCATTTCATCAAGGATTTCTATTGTACAATTCCGAGTTTTTTAACTTCCTGATTGCTATATACTTAATTTAAGCACTTACTAGACAATGCAATGTAGAAAACGGTGTTCCTTCCACCCCGATTGTTCCGTTCCTCTAACTCATGCTTGTAGATCCGAATTTTTCCAGCAATCCAGCAAGAGAATATGTAGAATTCCCTATCAGTTCCTCCCAAATGATTGGAGATGCCAATGACAAGCTGCTCCTATATTTACAAATAGGAAATCAGATTATTAGTACAAAAACAATAATTTTATTTATTAACTTACAAAATTAAATTCGGGTGTCTCCTCCACCCACCACATTTCCGGGTCATGTGAATCCCCTCCATCAATTCTCATTTGACGTAGATGACTTATGAGGTTGTAATCGTGACGGATGAATCTCCCAACCTCATCAAACCCCTGACCTCTGATTACTGTATAGAAATCACAAGTAACCAAATAATAATTGTTAATTTAAGAAATGTCGTGCTAACCTAATATCTCTTGTGGATGGCGGAATTTCCGTAATGTTGACATCATATCGAGTGATGAATATCAGATGCAAATAAGAATTATAGTTAAAAATCAAGTGTAAATTTCTCAATTACGTTCAAAAACAAAATCAAAATTGAATTTCTCAGTCTCAGATCTCAAAATTTAATCTCGGTGCTTTGACCAGATTTTAGTCCCATATTCAAAACGGTTCTAACGTTGTAACGGTACGCCGAAAATATACATATTATTTTAATAATCCCGAGACAGACGACTCTCTAGAGTTTATTATCCATTGAAATCACCCTACGGCTATTTAACGCATTTATAATGTTTATATTTAAAATCATTTTTAGGATGAGGATCTCCCTGAAGTCATTATGGCCATATTTATTGAAAAACCTACTCCTTTCATGGAAGAATTTTTCCAAAAGATTCATGCACTAGACTACCCTAAGAATAAACTCCATCTCTTCCTGCATAATGCGGTAAGTTTTAATATATATGTAAAGTGCTATTGATTCAAATTTCATGCTAATTATACCAAATCATGCTTTCATTCACTTCTCGCGTATAATATATGCTACTGTACTCATATATTATTGTCCATTCATAATTTTACAGGCAGAGTACCATGAAAATATAACAAAGGAGTTCCTCACAAACTACACAGACTTGTATGCTAGTGTCAAAACAATTCATCCCAAAGA
>JAAZTK010002298.1:0-11536 GCA_036507255.1 Megalothorax incertus
CGGACGGACAGACAACATCACCGGAAGTGAAAAATTTTACCACCATGAGAATCAGCGACCTCGATATAGTCAGAAACCACCTTAACCTCAAACCTGACACTCAAATTTATATTTATAGATAGTTTTGACTGACAAAATCTAAATTTTTTTATTGATATTTCCAGAGATTACCCAGAGATTAATATTTCATATTATTTTACGAAAAAACTACATTAGATCACAACTTCACAAGTAACTTATGATTAATAATAATGTCTAATGTCTACCTATAGGTCTTTACAAGCTTGGATCCATTTCGTCATATCTTTCTCCAGGGACAATAAACTGTATAAAATAGTACCTACTCTGATATAAATACATAATTCATTACATTTCTTATATTACATATGTGCATTTTTCTTTTGATCTCAATTCTGGATTTCTGAGTATTATTCTAAAAGACAAAGGTCGTCAAAGTCGACAAAGCCTTCTTCATTGATCCCATATACGTAAAGGTCAAAAACACATTCTCCATATCCGATTCCGCCCCCGCTAAAAACAATACATTTATTTTTACGACCATGTTAAATTACCTAATATGCATTAATCCTAAGTACCTACTTAATAACTTATAGTTAATGCTCTTTTTTGCACGTACAAACAATAATTACATTATTACATGTATTATAACTAATATCTATATGAGATCAAAGGGCAGTTCCGATCTTTAGGTACATTGGATGAATATTTACGAATTTGTTTATGAAATTCATAATATGAATATGTATTATAAAATTATACCTTGTATACCTAAGCGTTATATCTGTACATAGAATTTAATTGTTTTAAAAAAGACTTAGGATTATCTGTAGAATTAGCATTAATGGACTAGACAAAGTAGTAAATGGATATAGGATAATTAAATCATGATCGGCTTCCTTTCAAATGGAGATTTTAATTGCAGTACAGTGAGAAGATTAAAGAGTTTTTCCAGAGCTGTTTCCCCACTGCGGTTTCAATTTGAGCCTTCCATCTGAATTTCTCTCTTATTACTTTGAAAATGCACCCGCAACTACACACATCACATATGATTAGCTATGCATCACCCGGAACTTTAAATAATCAAACTTACTTTGAAGCCTTGTACATGATTCTGAGAATGGTTGGAAGGAGTTTGTGAAGATTTAGCCCTACCCCCAGAGGATCGATTTTTAAAAGGATTACGAACAACTAAAAGTACAGAGCGTCTAAAGTTTTTTGAAAGTAGAAAATACAAGAGTGGATTTAAGGCCGAGTTCAGATGGCCTAGAAGGAGGAATATTGGGAGGAGAGAATCTTCAAGGGTAGGTTCGTTCTCTTCTGGACCAGATCGAAGGTCACGGAGTAAACTAACCACGAAGAAAGGAAGCCAACAACAGCAGAAGCAACAGGCTACAAGGAGGAGGATTTTGGCAAGCCGCCTCCTTTCCCTCAGGAGCCTTGTGCTTGAAGAAAATCCCTGAAAAAGTCAAAGTTTTTTAATCCAAAAATCGTAGGCATTAAATTACGGATATTACACATATCTGTATTACATGCCCTTACATGAATATTACATGTGTAAAAAGCTTTTTAAAAAACAAACGTTTATCTTCCAAAAATACACTGTGATCTAACAAGATCAAACAAAACCGGAGGCGTTTCACAAGTGAAAGTTTAAGAGAAATGCTAGCTTGGAATTTATTGATTCTCGGGTATATTTGCACTTGAAAGACACATAAAAGGACAAAGTAAATATTAAAGTGGGACCAACCTGAGCAGAATTGAATGAGTCGTGAAGAGAGTTAAGAGCTCCTTGTTCAGTTCCATTTCCCCCCTTATGAATCCCGTTGAAATAGGGTTTTTTGGAGCATAATTTAAGCCCCATTAAAGAGTATGCTATAATTAATTAGATACATAAGAGAGCATGATGAAAATCTCATTATTTCCCAATTACCGATAATGATAATTAATCCTGGAATTGCGAATACCAGAATAAAGCTTGTGACTCCAAAGGCTCTTTTCAAATTCGCATTCGGCCAAGCCTGAAATTTCAAGATATAATTAAAACTGTTTAAAAGGACTTTTAATATAGAAATTTTAATTAGTGTGGATGACAATATGAGGGGGAAAGACTTAAGTTGAAGCTTACCTCAATACAAAAGAGAAATTCACGATTATTTACACGAATTCCCTCAGGTTTTCGAATGTAAAGAATTGGGCAAAAGATGAGGAGGCTGATAAGCCAGAGGAGAACAATGATCTGGAAAATTAAAATAGGATTCCAAGTTCAAATCCGATCTGAAATTGACTTAAGCTGACCATAAGCCGCCTAATTTGTACTATCTACTTTAAACTTTTAATAATTTTACTTGAAGTTTATCAAAGCTCTATATCGAGCCCTTAATAATAGTTGAGCCGAAAGCCAAAGGAAGGGATCTTGCATTAAATTAATTAATAAATGGCGCATTTTGAGAATAGCTCTACCACAAAATAATTCAGTTATTATACTACAATACAAAGTACAACTACAAAGCTTTCCACAAAACTCTTTGTTGGGCTCAGTATCAGTATTAATCCTTCAGATCTTTATTTTGGTGAAAATGCATTAAAACTAAATGATTGATGATTGGTTCATATTTCGCCGTATAGCCTTGGAGCTCGCAAATTATTACACCAAGCACTAGGTAGGTACTGTATTGTAAAAGTACAATAATATCAGTAATTTAAAACAAAGCAATAAAATCAGTACCAAACATACTATCAGTAATGCAATCAAAGGTCAAGTTTTATGCGCAAAAGAGAAGGTATCGGTTATTTTAACTGAAATTGGGAAAGCCGAGTTAAAGCTACAGACTTCAGACAGAGTTACTTGGTACGTTACAGAGGGGGGCAATAATCTGAGGATTTCAGGAGGAAGAAAGTTAGAAAAGAACTTGAACGGATTTCAAAGAAAATCCTATGTCTAGAGTTAGCTAGACTCTTAGTCTGTAAGACATAGATAATATAAAAATTGTAGGTACGTATACTATAAAATCCGATTTTAATTTGTTTGTTCCGTTTTTACTTCCAAAGCTTGAGATCTTTCTGGCTATATGTACAATTAAGAATTTTGATCTAGACTCTAGAGTTCAAGTAGCTTCCTCTTTTAGGATTTATCGCTAGATTGATCATTGATCAAAGTTCATTCAACATGCTTGGCTAATAATTTAATCATAAATCAAAATAGAGTAAAACAGTATGTACTTTCCTTAGGGCTTTCAGCATTCTGAATCTTGAATCAAAATTGGCACATATGCCCCCGAGTGTATGCAATTAAATACACCGGATATTATTTTTCTTGTACAATAGTAACTACTACTATTTCATTCTAGGGATAATCAAATTCCAATTTATACAGTCCGTAGTAGTACTAGTATTACTATTTATCCTAATATTCATTTTAATATTGGAGAAATAATACAAGCATAATTGATCTTTATCCGCATTCCATCAAAAGAGAAATTTTATGGGGGTAATCAAAGAGTAAGCTTTTATGTATTATGCGCATATTGTTAAGGCCTAAGGGTTAATTAATTTCTAGATTTTAGTAGAGTGTGGATGCCAAATGGTCCTTAGCCAAATTTGCAAGGTCCCTATTAATGTCATGTCCTGCAAATAAATCTTTTATTTTCACCTTACCTTTCTCACAGACTTTTTGGTCACGAGAAGCGTCCTGGACATGGGATATCTGATGGAAAGTAGTCGCTCCAGACTCATTACTGAGATAGTAAATATACTGGATGCTACTGCTACTCCTGAGATTAATAAAGTTACGTTACTGCAGAACTAACCGTTAAACTTTGATATTAGATTTTTGAATTTACTCACCTGTTAGATAATGCGTGATCTTGCAAAGAAAAGATCCATACAGCCAAAGAGAATAGACAGCTTTCAAAACATTTGTAGGCATACATATGAGTGTTACACTGTTAGATTAATAGAGTTCAAGATTAGGTATTGTACTAATACAACAGAGGTGAGATATACAGATATTAGAATATTAGTACAATATGTATAGGTAATATAGGTAGAATTACGTCAAGTCTGCAAGGCTGAGATTCAATAAGAAGTAGTTTACCGTGCTAGAGTTTGGAAATGTTGAATCAAAATTAAATCACGCATTCCAAAATACACAAGATTTTTTGGGCAGTTTCCCCAACTTTCACCACTTTCTCCCCAAACGTAAAATATTGTTTATTGATATCTAATACGAGTATTATTTATCCTTAGAATGGTCACTATGTAGTATGTACTGTACGATATGCTTCCCCATGGCCTTTCAAAACAGAATTCAATTCTTAATTCTATAAATAAGCTTTAGAATAAGGTCATAATCATATCTTAATTAGGAAAAATTTGCATCTTGAAATGAGCTATTTATGACAGAATTAGATTAGATTACATAGGAATTTCACAGTACGATAGACCCTTGGGTATTTTTTTGAATACTTGTGAGTTGTGATTAGCATAATGAAAAGTGAAAGCTCAAATTCCCTTTTGCAAAAAGTTACTTTTGCTCAAATTCCCCATCGTGCAAATTAGTTAATTAAACTCTTTTCAAGAATTCTAATTTGCAAAACTTCTTAATTTAGATCAGCTCAGCACACCATAAAATTGGATATGCTTGCCAAGTTCCAACCATTAGTATAATATCGTAGTATCGTAGTACTAGTTTACTTATTTTTGTAGTGAATTTCCAACTAACAGTCTAACTCCCTTGAACTTTCCCCTATTCCGATAAATATTGTAGTACGAGTAATAGTAATACGTAATGCTATCCTAAGAAGAATACCTAGTACTAGTCTCTACATAGATTAGGATTAGTATCTTAAAAGGACTTACTTTCTGAGCGATTTAAACCTCCGCACAACCAATATAACAATCAAATTTGAACAAAGTGCAACCAGGAAGAGCGGGATGTAAATCCCAATGAGTATAGCATTACTCAGTTTGTGGTATACAAATAGAGAGGAACTGAAATCGTCCAAAATGCGGGTAAGGTTCTACATCAAGGGTCGTGGTGGACCCATTTGGACCAAAATGGGTAACTTGGTAGAGAATTTCAGTTAACCCTGGTTCGTCCATGGCCTGTGAATGTAATGTCCCTTTACAAGGTCTGAACTTTAATGCTCTTGGATTTCATTAGGATCCGGGTTTTGTTCCGCCGCTGGGTTTATAGGGAAAGCCCATAGGAAGGAAACATGCGTTAGGGACTTTCTCCCTGCTTTCGAATTCTCTTTATAAAAACTAAACCTACACAGTATTAAAGCCAAAGGTATATATTATATTATAGAGAAGATCTCGGGACATTTATCGTGCTTATAAACCATATAAATTGCAATTACACTACAATCTTAAAATGAAGTCGCCACAATGCTTGAGATTATTTATGTATGAGTCTATAAGAGTGCTAATGGGATGGGTTGTGATTCATATTGTGGAAAACTCAAATTGGATTCCTAAGAAAGGGCTGAAGTGAGACCCTTAAATCTTATGGCCCTATATAATTTAAAGATGTTTATAAACGCAATTGTGCTATGCGGATATTGCTATATAATAGTATAATAAAGTTATACAATAATGCAATGAAGACATAATTATGAACACCTAGAAAATATTGCAAAAGTTAAGCTATCAAATTAATTATAATATCGGTGTAACGTAGTGTGCATCGAGTGTCTAGCATAAATTATGGCATTATTATTAGAAATAAAGTGGGTGGACACTGGACATATTCTGTGTAGGTAATATAACTAGGAATATGATTAAAGTTCAATCAATTTTAGCTTCAATCATCTTCTTTAAGAATCTACAAAGGATTCATTTAATGAAATTCTTGTGATAGAAGTCTACTTCCTACATACAAAGTAGTATATTTAATTAGTTTTCTAGATTATAGCAGTACATAATATTATATCAAACACATACATTTCTTTTCATTTCACATACATCTAATAGTCTATGAATAAAATAATCCTAGTCTGACATTTAAAAAAAGGTTAATATCGCAAGTAGTATTCTAATAATATAAAAAAATTGTGAAAGAAAGCTAATTCAAGTAGAAACTGGTTCACTGCCATTATTCTGCGTATTCTTTGCATCAGCATTGGCTTTTTCCTCCTCCTCCAAATGTTTCTCCCAATTCTTAAGCCTCTCCTCCCTCTCCTCCTCAGATCTCTTCGATATTAAATTTAGCTTTTCCATCATAGAGCGTTGCTGCAATCTTCCTCCCTCCAAAGAATCTCCCATTGAATAAAAGTACAACTTTGTCAGCCTCCTCCGCGGAACCCATAAATATTTGGACAACTCCATCAGGATGCCGCTAGAATTAATATCAAAAATAAATTGGCTGTTTTTAAAAAAGAATTTTAATAGATTACTGGATTGGCTTATTATAGATTCTTAAATCTATATAATAGGCAATCCAAAAATCTATTTAATTACTTACGTCATGAATGACGACCTTTTTGCATATGCCACATTTCCCAGCTTCTTCTCGAAAGTCCTCTAAAATCAAATTGGATTAAAATGAATGAAATTGTATTATAATTAAATTATTAAACCATACCTTGAAATTCAAGTATTGCTGAAACATCTCGGTCAAAATCAATAGGATCAAATGCGTTCGAAACAATTACAATCCGCTCAAATTTGGGCCGAGTCACCGTCCCTCGAATCTTTTCCGGCTTCCATTCAAACAATTTCTCTTGTTTCTCTTTCATCTTTAATTTATCTTTCTTCTTTTTTTGCCTCGGCTTTTTCGAGGGATCATACTGCCCTTTCAGCTCAAACTTTGCCCTTTCAACTGTGATAGGGTGACCAGGCCGTACCTGATATCCATCAAGGATTGTAAGTGCGAGATCAACAGATTCAATTTTTATATAAGTGCAAAGACCATCCCCTTTCCTTGATCCATCCTCATTCTCATATAATTTAATTTTGAAATTGTTTTTCTCATCTTTCATTACAAGCCCACATTTTTGCATTACATCTACAAATTCTTGATCCGTATATATCCGAGGGAAGATTTGACACGTATACCTGGAATTAGCAATGATTTAACAGCCAAAATATCAGTACTAAATTCTAATATATCAGATTCCAGCTTAATTTGTAAAATTTTTAATATAAATGTCCAGAAATATTCTGTATATTAATTGATAGGATATCCTAACTATTTGCAATATGATCATCCGTATATACTTTTGAATTGCGTGTCTCATCCTCTTCAAACCATTGAGCTGGAGCTGGGGCCTTTCTTTTAAATGCTCCAGTGGATCCCGAGGGTTGAGGCTGAGGAGTAGGATTAGGATCTTCCATTTGAGGTTGAGTAAGTGGATTTGGATTTGGAGGGGGTTCTCCGACAGGTGCGCCATAATTTAATTGATACATGGCCTATAAAATATATGAAAATAATGCAATATATTAGTACAAATATGGAAAAAATCAGAAATGTCAAATGATAAATGAAATTACCATCCATTCGTCAGTAAGCTGGAGGAGATCCAAGATTTTTTTTAAAAAGGTTAAAAATAAGCTCGATTAAAATATTAGGATTGACAATTTGTGACAAGTTTGGTAACTAAATATGCGTAATGATTGATTTTGGCTGATTTAAAGTTTTTGTGTCCAGTCTTCGCTTTAAAATATATTGTTTTAAAATACCTACATAACAAAAATGGCACATACAAACTAGTAGCGTTGAGTAAAATAAATTAAGGAATATCATAAGTCTTTTTTTAAATGATGGCAATGAAATACAATACTCTTTGAGTCTCTAGTATCTGTGTAACTTGTTAAATATAATACTTTACAAATACGATTGAGCCCTATTCTCTAATAATATTAAAATTTTAGGTACTAGCAAGGCTAAGGCTAAGCCTAGAATTAAGTAGCTCTTTTTAATGAGATGCAGAATGTATTTGTGTGAAATGTAAGATTCATTTGTCTTCAGAAGAATTTCTTCGGGTGAATACCCCGAGGACATTTTTCAGAGCGTTTGCAAGGGATGCTGTGGGGGAAGTGATATTAAAAGCAGGCCCTGTTGAAGCCGCCGAACTTGAACCAGCTCCAGGGCCACTTTCAACAGAATCTGATCGATGATGTGAGTCTAAACATTTTTGATATCGGAGGACGCAGGCTGCTTCAATAGCTACAAATAAAAATTCCATATTTATACGTTTTTTATTAGGGTATTCTTATTTAACATACCTTTGCATAGTGCCCCTGAACTTGGATTGGAGAAGAAGCAATGAGCTTCAAAAGAATCATGAGCCGTGTGTACAATTACTCCACAAGTACGAACATCAGTCCCAATCCCCATAAACGAAAGGAAACGAACCCGGATCTCGAGATTTAGAGGGCGAATCGGATCCTCTGATGTAATTTGTATAACACTTGGTGCAACAGACACTGAAACCCTTGAAATATGATCCGTATTATTAGAATACCTAGTAAATTCCATGAAATAAAATCTTACGGAATCTTTTCATCGTTGAGACAATTGTCTATCGCCATATTAAGTAGCTCAATCCCTGCCGGCTTTGAAACCAACTTGGATCCAAGATAAGAAGCCTTAATAATCTTTCTGGGTTCATCCATAGGGGTTGGAAAAGATTCTGCAGTGAGTCCTCCACCACCGCTTGCAATTGTAGAATTGGATTTCTTCATAAGTGAGCCCATAGGAAGGGAATCCGGCCTTTTATTCTTTTTTTGACGTTCAATCATTATCTTTTTACAAGCATCCCGTAATGCGGATGCTAATGGTCGAGCATTTGTCTCCAGTCTGGTAATTTAATTAGCTTTTAGCTTGGAATTTTATATTAGCAAGTAAAATGTAAATACACTCACCTAAATACATGGCAGAGAAATTGCCTAGTCTTTTTCTCTCGTGCTACAAATGCAAAGTCTCTCGTATCTTCTCTTCCAACTCCCCATACCTAAATAGTAACAGCATTTGATTAATTTGCAAAGTTTTTAAGCAACAATATTTCAAAATAAATACCCTAATTGAATGAATAGGCTGCTCCTGAATAATCATCTTGTCATTCCTCACCCTCAAATGAGATTCATCAAGTTCCAAATAAATTTCTGAAAGTGTATATCCAAATTTTTCCAGCACTCTCGGCTTTACTTGATGTTAGCTCATTGATAACCCGAGACACGGCTTTTGAGGACCGCTCTGGAGTTAAATCCTCTTCGCAAATTGGAAGAAATCCAAGAGAGACTGCAATAAATCGGATAGAATTGTTTGAAGATGGTGAGGAAGATGAGGATGAGGAGGATTGAGATCGATCGAGGAAATGAGCCCAATTTGAAAGCAGATCCGGAAGACACTTGATGTTTCTCACGCTCCTCCTCCACTTGCTTATTGTCCAGGAATGTTGGTGGGGGTGGTTTAGTCCCTTTTGGTTTGCTAGTAGAGGAAGTATTTTGATTGGTAGATTGAGATTGTTGAAGTACATTATAACATGAGAAGGAGGTTGACATCCCTGTAGAAGAATGATTATTGCTCGATGGATTAAGTTGGCCAGGGATGTTGAGAGCCCCTGGATTGGGTGGAGGTTCACGCTGGATTGTACCGGATTTAATATGCCAGAAATAAGGCCCCTTAGAATCTTCGTGCCTCTCCCAACCTGGTGGTAATGAGGAGGCTGCAGCTCCTCCTCCTGAGGAAGAAGGCTGCAAATGTCCATTCCCTGGTCCACCTACTGCTCCTCCTCCTGGCTCATGTTGAAAAGGATCTTCAGAAGCAGGTTCAGAATTGTTATTCATTTGATCATCAGGGGATAGGTATTCAACACCCATTGACTCTGGGCTTAGAGCTGCATAATAAAATCTTCGAGGGCCAGAATAATTTGGATTTGTAAATCCACCCTCGGGAATATTCTCTTCGGATTCAATTAAAGCGGAGGATGATGAAGCGGAAGATCCTGAAGGCTTTGGAGCAGAGGATGCTGATGGTAAAGAAGCAGCCAATAAGCCAGCCTCTCCTCGAGTCTTGCTCGACTTTAAATAAACGTGGATAAATAAAAGGAATTTTAATCATTGTGATTCAAGTGTTTTACATTTAACTTTTAAGCAATTTGGGATTTATGGATGGGTTAGACCACGGTTAGGAAATTTAAATTAACTTCAAATGCTTTCCACTAAAAAATAATAAAAAGCGAGATTTTAATTTTGAAAAAAATGGGTTAAAAACAGAAACTTAAAATTCATGACTAAAAAGGAGAGGCGGACTTTTTGGCTCAAAATTTCTTAAGCTTTTTTAGCCTACCTTTTTTAAGACCCTAAACATGTTCCTTAAATATTTATAAATATTAATATTAATACAGTAATTAAGTGCTTATTAAATGCTACTTAGGATTAATTATGTGCCATTTTTGCCTGGTATTTTTCATATTTAAAAACTTAAAAAAGACTTGGACAACAAAAACTCAAACAGTCAGCCTTGATCAAAGCATTTGTAGCAAATTATTTCCATTTTTAAATAAAACAATTGAATTAATTACCTTCGGAAACCACGCATTCTTCTTGGTGTCAAACTCGAAGATCGTCCCATCCGAATCCGTATATTCAAATATCAGGGTCTCTGGATTCCTCAGAACTGGTCTACCATTAAATATCTTTGGGATCCATGCTTGTGTTGTCTAAAAGATTAAATATACAATTAATAAAAAATCCCATTTAATAAAATAAAGGTCAAAGCCTTTATTTCTCAAAGGTCACCTCCTCCCAAGTAAATTCATTCTTGGTATTCGGATCCTTGTAAGTGTAAACTCCCTCCACATAAGAACAATACAGGGGATTCCCAATAGATTCTTGTGATGGCTGCTTTTTGGTCTTGAGGCTTCCTCCAGAGTGGACAGACCCCGAATCTGAAGAGTCGTCACTCATGGTCCGTAATTATTAACCCGGTATCCACTGTCGTTAAAATGTCAATTTGAAGAAACAGCCGAATAAAAGTAATACAAAAACAAATATGTCACGAAATTTCGAGATCTCAATTGATAATTAAATTCACAACTTTTTAAATGTTAATTATATTTAAATGCAGTATAATTAATTGGCCAAATTAAGTCTAAAATTAATTAATTAGCAAGAAATGGGAATTTACAAAGTGTCGAAGATTTGACTCATTTCAAATATCGATCTCCTGTACAGCTTTTAATAGCGCTTGGGTATGGAACGGTCTCAGCCTCCCCTGATGCTCTTGATGGCCCACGGTTGACCACCAAATAAGTGACGATTATTTCCAAAGTTATAATTAATTACACAGCCAGTAATTAAGTCAAGCTAATATTTATCAAAGGTTTATATTCGTTAGGTCCAAGTTTCCTTAAATACTTAGGTTGCGACTTCCCGATTTGATAGATTTGAAAAATTCGATTTTTTCGGACTGGGTCGGTTTTCGACCCAATGTTAAATTTTCATAAGAAAATGACCAAAAATATTCTAATTTAAGCCCTATTTAGACTTTTAATTTTAATGTAACGATGAC
>JAAZTK010002299.1:0-11532 GCA_036507255.1 Megalothorax incertus
TTTCGAGGTCTCCCATTTAAACAGGAGGGCCTATTCAGTAAAATCCCAGAAATCCACCATAGTATATTAGGGTGGATCTAATTAATTCAATTGGTCCGAAGTCGTTTCTTAAAGGTGTCTGTATCATCTCTACTACTAAGTAGCTAAAATATTTACATGCCATCAAAGCATCTATTTTTGTTAATTTGAACCATATACGAGAATTGAATTATTATACGGCGATTGTGTACTCTAATAAAAGGAATCTCTGATTTCAATCATCCAGAAATACTCGTACTACAATTTAGGAAATAATAAATATTGTACAATATATGGAGCTGAAAGATGGAAGTCTTGATAAGGAGTTGTAGGACAAATTGTTGGGAAGCGGTTATCGGAGGTTAATCGGTCATCCGGAGGAATCTGCTTTGTGTTCAACAAGTAGGAGGTTGCAACCAGAGATTACCGGAAGATTATCGGATGGATTAAGAAGTCGAGTGGCCCTGTGTGAAATATGGGGAGGACATTTAATTGGCTTTTGTTTTGACAGACTTGAAAAGACAAATTGGTTGACGGAAGCGGGTGGGGGAGGTTCCAGGGGGAGCCCTTGATATTCTGGTCAATTTATGAGAATCGAGCAGTGGTTTCTGGTTTCAAAACGGGCCTTAAAACAGACCCCATAATTAACCGAGAAGGAACGCTTTCAATGCAAATGCAGATATAGTAGAAAGCAGTTTGGATTGCATTAGAAAAACCCATAAAATCATTCTACTGACCATTGGAGCCGGCATCTAAAAAAGGACCATTTAAAGCTATTTATTCTGAATCCTCAGAGAACTGGCCTGCTAATCCTAAGTATCAGATATTATATCTGAACATGTGGGGCTAGGATCCGAAGCACATTTTCCCAGTCCGATCCCAACTCCATCGGATTGGGAAATGAAATTCGTCGGATTGTTCGGAATAATCGGATTATGTGCTAATTTCAAGATTCAAACCCATCCGATTTCAATACAAATTGTTTTATCTCAATTCTGTGTGTAGAGCCTCGAATTGATATTTCTATCCGATCCGATATCGGATTGATCTCGCGAATTTTGTATCCAAAAAATATTAAAGTTATTCTATAATTCATTTCAAAGTTCAAACTGGCGAATGTTGGCGAAACTCTTAACAACTTTATTTATTAATTAGTGGGGATTTTCAAATATATTTAACCATTCGGCAATTTTACATTTTAAAATATTAAAAACCCGCAATTTTTCAGACCTTGTAAAGTTTCGAATTGGGATTCCGATTCGATCTTAATTCTCAGATTATATCTGATGGATTTTGGATCCGAGCCCTAACTAGAATGTAGGATCTGGACTTGAGGGAGTGACAAGGCGGATCCCTTTGTCTTAGAATTAAACCGTTAAACGGTGGGCAATGAATGTGTCCCTTGTTAGATCCGAGATTCGAGAGATGACATCCAATTAGGGCCATCATTAAACCCCTATTATATGCGGCCGATTATATGTACAAATGAACTCTGGATCAATATATCTATGTATTTTTTGTATTTTAGTATTAAGGGAGTGGCGGTACCTTAATTCTTAATTGGATTGCCCCACTTCTGTCGAGGTGGATGATGAATGTCCCATGATGAACGGAGGCTTCCAAGTACAGTTACGAATCTTATACAAATTCAAATTAATCAAAAGAAAGTCAAAATTTCATTAATTAATTAAAAAGAAATTGTACCGCAAGTTAAAACAAGTCCAAAGTCAAATTCTTTAAAACTTTGATGGAATTCCTGACTTTGGTGGTCCAACTTAAACAAAAGTACATCAAAGGTCCTTTAGATTGAGATCAGGGGATCATTAGACTCGTCTTATTAAAATTCCTCCGTGGTATTTAAGTGCAGGCAGATAAAATAAACCAGATTTCTGAATTCTGAGTTCTTTGAAACCTATCTGAACTTTCTGAATCCTAGATTTCCCCAACCCTTTTTTTATAACCCCAAAAATCCCTTGAAATCCTCCAAAAGTAATTCGGTTTTTTACTCTTAACTTGGCCCTTAAATTCGATCCTTCGATCCTTAAATCCTCCTTAAATCCCAATCGATTATCGGCTCCTGGGTCTTTGAGGACCTCAAAGCGTGACGGGTAAAAACAAGGGCTGGGATTTTGTGTGAAATCATATGGGAATGGATGGAACGAATTGCAAGAAATGCCGACAAAGTCAATATTAGTTTACGGGAATTAAATCCACACGGGACTCATCCCTCAAAAAATAGGGATCGGGATCTCCTCGGGTGTGGGAACTTGGAAGCCCAATCTAATTCTTTAAAAGTGCTTTAATTCGACCTTTAGAAAGTACCTATCTGGATTCTGGCTCATAAAAAGACCCCACGCAGTGACCAATGTCCATTTCAATTGAAGAAACTAGTTTTGATCGAACTTCCATCGAACCAATTGAAATCAAATCACTTTAAATTGCTCCCAGATCCAATCTCCGATTGCGAGTAATTTGTTTCAACCTTCCAATTCCCATTCATTTCAAATTATGTAATATATATGCTGCAGAATCGACATCCAGCTACTGGAACCTGATATTGGATTCGGTGTCCTGACCCTCGGAGGTTCCCTTCAAGGGCTCCTGCATTCATTTTGCTAAATATCCGTAGCATCCTCCACCTCCACCTCCTTAGGAGGAATCCCTGAAAAAGCCATTCACAAAAGGAACCTTTTTGAACGCACTTTGGAGCATAGCCACTGGAACCTTTGATTGAGGACTCAGGAGAACCTGAGTAGACCCTGGGTTCACTTAGGATTAATACCTTTTGGCCACCTGTGCTTCAAACTTGAGCTTTCGGCAGCCACATGGCTCGCGATCTTGGCACACGACCATCTCTCTTTGAATTAAATGTTTTAAAAAAATTGGGGACGCCTCAGGGAGGATTTTTTTCATGATAAATCGGCTGGCTGAGCAAAAAGAAGCACTTATCGCTGACCGCTGGAGCTTGATTTTGCAATCATTGAGCAATCTCAATTAATTAAAGTCCTCCAAATGGGCGAGAGCATCTGGCTCTAGATTTTAGGCTCCAAATTGGCCAAAATTGGCTAAAAGCACCTGACAATTTGCAAATGTGGTGCAAAATGCGAAAGCTAGGCGTCCTTGGGATGACTCTTTTTCATAGTCTTTTGGATCTTTTGAATATCTGACCGTTTTTTAAGCATTTCAAGAGCTTTCGAGTATTTAATACATAGGATTGGAGAGGTACAGAAATGTACGTAGAGATAAAGGAGGTAGGTATTCCCTTTTGATAAGCTTTTGAGCTGATTAGATTTGAGGGCCCTGGCCTTGAGTCCACCCGAATGCAAAGGTGGCTGGTCAGTCCCTTGAGAATGAACCCTTTTGAAATAATTACGGAGTTTGAGGTTAGAACTTGAAAGGGTTGAGAGAGCCCTGTCAGAGTTAATTAGAAATTGTATGGAATTGGTCGGATTTGACTCAAAAATACTCGAATTTCTAAATTTTGTAATGCAAGGGATTCTTGTCCTATCTCTAGCCCGTGTAGATTATATTATTTAGGCTCCACAGTCCTCCCCATCCTTCCTTGGAAGCTTATCTAATTAGCCTTTGATATCAGTTATCCCAGCCTCGTCCTTATCCCATCGTTAATCCCTATTGTACCTTGCTCCGGGAACAAATGACAAACAGATTAACATTTGTCAAAACGGGTCGGATTAGAGGACAATTGGGATTAAAGTGGGCCCTTTAAAGGTTTCATATTGACATCCTCAGCTAAACGCCAATAAGAATATAAACGCCGTATTGTTAGTCATAATTTTCAAGATTAGATTAAAGCACAATCCCAAACAGAACCACTTTAAATCGTTACATTTGAAACGGTAAGTTTTGGTTAGATCAACCCGGGAGTCAGGTTCTCTTTATCAAGGTCAGGTTGTAGTACTTAAGGGGTCCCTGTCAAACACAAAGAGGTAGCCATTTCATTATCCGTATGTGACTTTCTTTAAAAGTCGAGCAATTCCTGAATTTATCTCCCCAAAAAAATGACCACTCTAACCGCAGGAGCAGAGTTGCCCAACCAAGAATAACCTTGCACAACATCACGTGCGGATGGCCAAAGAAATGGACTTGTAGTCATTATAAGGGCCCCCAAGAACCCTTTTAAAACTCTAATGGATCCGTTAAGAATTCCTTCATTCCCCCAAGTTGAGATGAATTGATGAGCAATGTCCAGCCCTCTCCTCCGGAGGTTCTTTGACACTTCTCCCGACTCCCGACGGGCTTGTAATGAGGATTGGAAAAAGACCCTTAAAAAGTCTTTGAAAAAGTCTTGAGGAAACACATGTAAAGTAATTAAAAGGAGCTTATAATTGCTTAATTTGCTTCGTACCTTCGACTCTTTGAGGAAATTAAATGCTTTTTCCACCCTGAATTTCTGAAAAATCCATCTTTTGCCCCAATTTCTTTAAAAATAGGGTCACCTCGAGATCCAAAACATGAGAATGCTTTTTCAGCAATCCCAGTTGGACCGTAAAAAGGTGGTGGTTGCCTGCTTCGTTTTAAGGGAGAGATCTTATCGCGATTTTGATGGCAATTACACAAAAACAAAGCTGATTAATGTACCTTTGCGATAAGATTTTATTTCGACAAACAAAAGGATATGAAAAGTAGTACGATATGTAATACTACCTTTGGATGATGGAAGCATTTTAATATTTTGGTTGAGTAATTACAGGATTTTAATTATTGTCCGTGCCTTGAATTCCCGAATTGTGTCCGCCCCCGACCTTCCCCAACCAGCCCAGCCCTTGATTTATTCATGAAGGGGATGGGCCTTCCATTTCATTAATTACTTACTCATCACTTCATTGAGATGTCGAGGACTTTACATTACAAGCTAAGCTAAGCATATTCATAAATTACGGTAATGAGCTCGTAGCCGCGTAGTGTTTATTCGAAGGGGGCGGAGACTTGGAGGACTCAAGCTCGCACTTTACAGATAAAAAAAGAGATTTAATTGCTTTTGTCCATCTTAAGGCGGAGGAGGTTGAGGAAATGGGCCGTGTAGTACATAGGAAATTCCGAAAAAAGAGAAGTTGTAGGGTCGAAATGAAAGAGTTTGAATCTTCGAGAGTTGAGGAAAAAAGGCTTTAGAAAGGAGCCCTTAACTGGGAAGGGACAATCGGATTTAATTGGAGCTTTTGAATTGGAACTCGAAAGGGTTTTTTCTCCAGACTTTAAAAGTTTAAATTGTAGGAGTGTGACAACCCCGAGTTTAAATTCAATAAACCCCGGTGGAAGCCGTGTTATTAGTGCTGGTAGAACTATCCGTGGAGGAATGAGCGGAAATTGAAAAATCAATGGCAGTAATGAGGGTGGTCCCCAAATAATTATCCACATTATCCGTATTACTTGAGTATTATCCAATAAGTGAGGTAGGAACTCCGTGGTGGGTCTCATGGACATTACTCCGGAGAACATGGATTTTTACCCCAAAAAATTTGGGGTTAAATTCAACCCTTCAATCGCGACTTGAAATGATTCTCATCAGACTTGACGTCAATCGCTGCTTCAGAGCTCAGGAGGATATGAGGAAAAAACCACAAAGTTATGACTAAGCTCAGTATCATATTATGTTCTGAAAAAGGTTTAAAAAGCTATTTCTTCTGCGGTTTCGGCCCATTCAATTTCAAATTGATGACAAACAGGCCTTCTGACCATTCTCAAAGTGCCAAATTTATTGGGAGAACCCCGCTGAGGGTCGATTAAGGCAGGATAGATGACTCCATTGCAAGGTAGTAGTACTATAAGGTTAAGGGCCACTCTTTTATGGACCATTCTCATCTGAAGATGTGGAACTGGAGGAGGATCGGCCTTAAAATGTTAAAGGAGGAATGCTTTTGCTCCTGATTGATCTCCTCCGTCCGGTCCTCGACTTCACCCTTCCATCGAGCAGTCAAAACTCTATTTTAGAGGGGCCCTTGAAGGAAGGAGCTGCTAGGGCGGAGGAGGAGTCTCTTAAAAAAAAGTAAAAGTGCTTTCGAGTAGCCGTAAAAATCCTCATAACCATTGAACCCTGTCAGCGGCAGTGTTTCCAGATTCATGAAAAAGATTCCAATTTAGATTGGGGCGAGCGTTGACATTGGAGGGGCGGTCCGTTCCAGGTTAAAAGAAAGTGCGTTCCTCGAGTTCCCTCCTCGAAAAAATGTGCGGGGAGTGATTGTGAAATTGATTTAAGGGCCCATCCGACGAAGTACTGGAGTATTAAGTTTCAAGAAAAAGCTCAACTAACTGGCATACAAATCACCCTAAAATAATAAGTTGAGAGAGCAAAGGAGGAGTATGAGGCGGTTGGGGTTGTCGTAAAGATAAAACTACAAGTTTGAGGATGGGGTGAAGGTGTCTGGGATTAAGTTATTAATCCTCCTCATCCTCCCTAGGCCCTCCATTTATTGGGCAATATCAATAAAAGACAATTTGCAAATTTCGGGCTCGTAAATTGCAATTATATACATCTCCAGCCATAAAATAAGGATCTCGGAAGCATCAAAACACATTTTGAACACCTTGTAAAGAGCAATTCTCAAAATTCAAATGAGGGAGCTCTATTAAAGCCCTTGGGGTGTGAGGATGAGTTCAAAATTTGTATCTTGAAGAATGTTGGAGTAATTGCAGGTTCGGGTTCGAATCATTTAAGCTTTGGAGGATCCCCAGAAGCATCTCGGAGGATTAAGTTCAGATATAATTGTAATTGAAATGGATTAAAATCTCCAGTTGAATAATTTGTAATGAAATGGATGGGGAGGTACGGCCGTGTACGGTTTATTTTATTAATGGGATTGCTCTATTTCTCGGGGGCCGTTGCTCCCATTTGTTTTGAATACAAATTTAGTTTTATCCAGCCCTGCTCGGCCTTAAAAGACGACTGATCCTGAGTAAAGTTGAGATCTGGAAATATTCTCCTAAATTCGATCCTAACTCGGATTGAACTAAATCTATTGATATTTTGATCGATTTTGATCGATTTGATGATTTGATCTAATGATATTTTTTACTTTCTGCCAAACCTTTAATATTTTATATTAAAAAGCTAGATTTGAGGTCATAAAATTCCCAATTATACATTTTTTTGAAAAAAAAAATTCATGTTAATTTTAAAATATTTAAACAAATCAAGTAATTTTTTAAAAACCTACTTAGATTTTTGATCCATGCTATGATATCAGGAGGAAGAATATTTTTTTGTTCTGATTAAATGCCGTATAATTTTAAAAACTGAATAATTAAAAAGATATTATCATTATTAAGATGGGTCGGATTTCTGATCTTTCATAATAGATATTGTACCTATAATTATTATTTTGTCATATTGCATAGCGTTTGTATTTTAAAAATCTTAATTTTATCTGGAATTTTCAATTTTTTCGAATTCTTTAAACTTTGATAGAAAAATCTAACTATTTGAATCTTTAATCCATCATAAGTTTCATCAGGAATAATATTTTATTTTGTATTGATTAAATACCGTATTTTTTAAAAAAACCTAATAATTCTAGAAATATTTAATAGTTAGTTGATACTCCATCGGTAGTGGTATAATTTTCCAATTCCTCAAACTTTAATTCAATATTTGAATGTGATTGTAATGCAAATTGTTTAAATATAAATTCAAAGGATTATCTCGGTTGTTTGTTTTTGATTCTAAAAGGAACAGTTAGAAATAAGTGAGGAGTTTAAGAGTGGTCACTTCAGAGAGATTTCCGAGCTTAATCTTTGAGCAATCAGATGAGGAAACCCTAAATATACTACATAAGCTTATACAATATACAGATAGGGACGGGATTCAAAGCTAAATTTCCCCGAACCCGATCCGTGTTGTTCGGGTTGGGATTAATTAAGCCAAGATGATTCAATCCGATTTGGCTGGACCCTCAGTTTGGATTCAGATGAAAGGATTTCAATCCGATCCCAAATTAAAATTAGATCAAATGGCAGCAGGGTCAAATCCATAGGTTATACTTATATGTTACATATAACCATAAATGTTATATGTAGGATCCGTTGGGATCACCTCGATTGGGATAAATGCGTGGGATTTTAAGATTCAAACCCAAAAAATAGAATTTAAAAACCGTTTCTATTTTTTTGATAAAATCAATCATATTTCATTTCAAAAAGAGTTGAGGGTTCCAAATTTTCCGCAAGCAAATTCGGATTGCAAAGCTTCGGATTGGGATTTCCGAAATTCCGAGCCGATCAGATCCAGATCTCTGATTGATCTAACGGATTCAGATCCCATCCCTAAATTCGAGATATGGCTTAGCTTTTTACCCCAATTTTAACACGAAAAGTGAGGGGCGAAAGAACCTTTCTCAAATGGCCAAAGGTGCCATCGGATTTGGGTGCTAGATTTTAAGGGCTCCTTATTCTAAGGAGGCTGCATTTACAATACAAAACCTCTATAAATTATTATTTTAACAAGCCGGCCTTCGACGGTAATCCTCGTGTAAAAACGGCCGGATTGCCAATCGCATTTCGGCATTCCTCAGCCACGAACTGGTCCATTTTTTGCCTTCGTCTTCGAGGATTTCTCCATTCCCGATGAGCTTAATTAGTGGTTTTTTGGTACTAATACATATAAGGTCTAGGAGCAATGGATCGCTTAATTATCCAGAGTAAAAGGCCGCGTAAATTGAGCAATAATGTCTTGTTCTCGCTCTGATCCTCGACCAGATAAGCTGATCCGTGGAAGAGATATCACCAGCCGAAAGCCTTTGATCCGACCTTAATTATTTAAATAATTCGCGGCTCCTTTGCTATTCCTCCGAGGAATTCTCTTCGACTTTTCATGTCAATCCCATCTTCAATAATTAGCCCCAGATTGAGTAATGAATGGCGAACGCCATGCTCGAGGAATCGCATTCATCTTGAACTTGAAGATTTATTAGTTCTGTACTCTAGGGCTGGGATCCGAAATCCATCGGATCGGGGATAAAAAATCTCGGTATATTAAGCATATCGCATTTGATTAGCATTGGAAAAAAAGGATTGGTGAAAATTCCCATTTCATCAATATTTTAGGTACCTGATTTAATGGTCTTCCTCCACGAAATACATTCCCCACGAGGAATACCTGGCCTGGTGAACCTGCTAGGCTTTAATATGCTACAAAATTCATGTGGAGGGCACTGAAAAAATATAAATCATTCGTAAACTACCTCTTTTTTTGAAGGAAAAGTCCCTGACTTTCCAAATTTATTATGAAATTGAATTCTCCGTGTTTTTGCCGTCATTTTGAGGTCAAAGGTTATCCTCGGGTCATACACTTCGAATGAATTAGTGCAATTCAACTTTGTCTCAATATACTACGTACTATTAGTAATATAGTACCTACATGTGTATGGAACATGCACATGTCGTATTGTACAAATATGATACAATACATATAAGTATTATATACAACATATATTGTACAATACATTGTACAGATACACTTTACCAAATTCGAAAATTACGGTAGGTATTTAAAAATTCATGCACATCAAATTCAATAAATGCATATTACAATAATTTGAGGCATATCCAATTTTGAGGTTTTTCAGAGAATCAATTTCCATTCAGAAGCAAAATTGATATCAGGAATTTTCAAAAGAATATTTTCTTCTTCTTTTTCAAAAGAATATTTTATATACTAATATCGATTATTGTTAATAGAGTACATTAATATTGTATTCATATTATTTTTTTTAAAAAAAGACCAGGATTTTAAAAAATCTTATATTTCTTAAAAATATAATTCCTACCTTAAAGCTCACAAATTTTTATTACTAATACTAATATCATAAAATATAATTTTAAATATCCTTTTATTTCAAAACTTGAACCTACTTTTCCTAAGCTAAATTATAATTATCCTGCATATGAATTATTCAGGATTAAATAAAATGACAATTTCATGTAATCTTTATACTCCACACTAAATACAATATATTTGGAAAGGAGAATTTTTAAAACTTTGTAAATCCACAATTTAGCTATACATGTCATAACCTACCTTATCTATACTAATACAATACATACACGATGCTAACATTCATATTTGAATATAAAATTACAGACTTCATTCATACCTGTAATTACCCTTTGAAAAACAATATCTCTATATGAAGATTATCCCCTGGGGATAATTATCTAAATAAATAAACAAAATTGTACAATAACTACTACGATAAATATCAAACACTACAAAAAGCTATATTGGTAGTTTTATTTGAGGTCCAATTATATTTGAAAGATAATTAAATTTAATACACCCAAACTGACTAATATTTCGAATATTTACATTATATAAAGATATCTAGATAGAGCTGTCTGCGGAAAAGGTTGGAATTTGGTACAATTTCCAGAAAGCCACCCCCAATAATTATAAAAATAAATAAATAATTTTGAATTTATATCGTGCATTTGATCAGTGTGTAAAAGGCGTCATTTGCCATCATATTTGCTTCCAACTCATATAAAACTTTGAAATTAAATACTATTCGTACAATATTGCAATATTGGATTAAATTTAATTATCAGGGATAAATTTAATTGCAGATTATGTGCTAGACAAATAAACCTTGTAATTTTACATATATAAAGTGTTTGAAATCGCTTTTTCAGATCACAATTCTTTAAAAAATACCAGCGAATTCCAGCAAAATCCTAAAATTTAAAAAAAAATGATTAGCGCAAAATTTTTGCAATTTTTTACAAAATATTTGGATTTTTTTGCGAAATATAATTCCGTTCCATTCCGCCTAAATCCGGATGGGAATTTTGAGCTAATTTCCAAAAAATCCCAATCAAATTGGCTATTTTATGTCTTAAATACCTTCATTTATGGAGGATATTTAATTTTTCAAATCCTTTTTAATGGCCGAAAAATTATGGCAAATCCCTATGTTATTATCCTACTATTTACTAATTATGGGCTTATTTTAATTATGAGGATTACTCTAAAATTTCATAAAAATATTCCGCATATTTTTAATCAACTTTTGAAAATTGATAAGGAATTATCATGTAAGATATTTAATATTCTAATACAAAATATTCAAATATAATATTAAAATATTAATATTTTAGCCAAAAATCGAGATAGTTTTGATTTCCTCCTGAGGATCCTCCAATTATTGACATACTCCTCCATTTGGATTATTTTTATTTTAACAATTATTTATTTCTTTTCCTCAAATTCCCCAATATTTTATTCTTATTTGACTAATATTTTTTGTAATAATAGTATAATTCTCCAAATAATATTTGGGATTTATCATATCCTCCTACATTATTTTGAACTTATTAATGGAATCCCGATTTTAATGCTCCTGGAATTGTACTTTATTTCAAGTGCGAATTGTTTGAAGATGCTCAGGTTCTAAATATATTAAAATTTTAATAGTACATATAATAGTACAGTGCTCTCTCGATATAGCGGACTCGAAGGGCCGGTCAAAATTGGTCCGTTATATCGAGAGTCCGTTATAAAGAGGT
>JAAZTK010002300.1:0-11532 GCA_036507255.1 Megalothorax incertus
CAGTAGATAAATCTTCTAAACTACTTTGTAAATTGTTAGCTTGCAAATTTGATTCGTTCCGGAAGCTTCCCGGTGGTGAGGTTCTCCCATTAGTCGACACTTTCGCTTTTGGTGTTGGGAAACTTTGCGTAAACCAATGATCCACCTTTGATTTTAGGGTGGATTTGCCTCTTTTTTTATTTGAAGGGTCCTCCTGGACTTCTACCGCGGGTGGAGAAGCCCTTGGAGGCTTTGGCTTTGGTTTGGGCCCGGAAAAATCCTCGTAAACGGTCCATTTATTTGATGGATAGCTCATTATTTAATAATACGGGTTCACAAATTAATTCATCCAGCCTTGGAAGTACAAAAATAGGTAGATTCGGGTAGTCTTCGGAGTGGGGATATTAACATAACTTTGTTTAGCTTAAAATAAGCCTGAATTCACTTGCAACGGTGCAACCCCGAGTGTATGAAAATAAATAACTCACAGAACTATAAATAAAATATGCTTTTTAAACTTATGGGGTGCTCTTAGACTTGTATAATGGTTTGTATTGTACACTGGAGTCTCGCCGACAATTTTAGCTCATTAATAAATCACTTCCTTATCAAAAGGGAGCCTGTTTCATTTCTCTCTAACTCTCTCGTGGTGAAAACCCTTCACTTACAATGCAATTGCAATCTATTTGGAGAGAGATATGGCTAGATATGAATGAACTGCACACAGAGAGTCGACTGAGATGTCTCTTTGTTTCTTTCGACGAGTGGCTTGATTTGCGAAAGGCCTAGTGCTAACCTCGGCCAGAGAAAGAGATGAATTGGGAAGACACAGTCAACGGAATGAAGAGACCCCGAGAGTAAGAGTTTCAAGTTGAGACTCCGTTCCGTTCCATTCCTCACCAAATATTCGCCTAGTCGGGTATGATGGTGTATTTGCACTTTTCGTAAGAGAGCAGTTTGATCCTTTTGAGAGGGTTTGGGATGATAGGAGATGGTTGGAGATGGTTGGAGATGGAGAGGGGAGCAAAAAGCAAGTGCGTGAGGGCGTTCAATCGTCTGAAATCCACTCACTCTTTCTTCTACGACGGCCTGCCTGCCTGCATCTCAAATATGCAACACTTTTGCCAGCAATAATACTCATGAGAGAGAGGAATCCAAGATTAGAATCCCTTCTTACTTACTACTAATTCGAAAGAAGACTCGAAGGATATGAGGAGGAATGAATAATCACTTGGGTTGTTTGCCAGTGTAAATAGAGATATGATTGAATAAATTTGAATATAAATATGGGAGAGAAGTCAGAAGAAGAATCTTAGACGGGAGGTGGAACATTGAACAAGACCAATTGGATGGAGATTCCTCCTCCCACGACCCAAGCCATCAAAAAAGGAAACATGGCCATAATTTGGATCTATCTAAGCTATGTGAGAAGTTTGAAAACGAGTCTAGAATCTCGAGAATGCAAAGTTCAAGCTCAATATATTTTATTTGAATCTAAAATTCTAAATTCCCCATCAAGTTAATATTTGGAGTTATACTCGAGAGATAATAAAAAGATTTCCCAGCCTGTGCGAGTTTAAAGTTTAAACTAAACATATTAAGATGATTCGATTCGGGGATTTTTGTTGTAAAACTAACTCGGGAGAGATAGGACACGAACAGATTTGGCTTGTCATTCGCACCACATTTATATTGCATTCGAATTCCCATTTGAACATTTAAACGGAGCGAGGGAGGAGGAGGAGGAGGAGGTTGAGGAAGTGAAGCTTAGCTCCCGAGCCAAACTGAAAGTGAACCCTATAAAAAAGTCAAATATTTTGGAGATGCCTATATATCTTGAATACTATTGCATTTACACCAGGATCATGTTTAAAGTTGAGGCAACAAGTTAAAGACGATGCTTTTGGTGGAAAGAGTTGGAGGAAGCAAAATAAAAACATTATGCCAGAAATAAATTGGTAGTAGAACTACCACCAAAAGTGCATAAGAGTTCATTTATACAAGAACGAGGAGGATCTTGACACTTCTACAAACCCAACTCGGCTTGTGATCTATAAATACCTACTCTATACTCATACGATAGATTTACCCCATCTTAATTAACTTAATTTTGAGCCATGTAAAAGTCAATTTAATTATGGCACTCTGACAGAATTTGTAAACTCTTTCGACCTGATTTTGTGAGTCAGATTCCAAATTCAATTTGTCTTTAAAATCAATATTAATTCTAGACTCTAGAGACTACCAAATTTCTAAAATATAATGTCAAACCTACCTAGTCTAATAAATTTTCCGTATGATAGTATTGTAGTAATAGATCTATGTATTATAATGCTTAATTAACAATTTGATAATCATATTTGGGACATATGAATGATTTAACTTTACCTCGAGGAGTTGCACCACTTTAAGACACCAACATTGCAAGAAGAGCTGCAAAAGAACAATAAATAATAATGTATAATTTAGGTTTAATTGAGCATTGTATTTTCAAGAACATTGTAATTTAATGTTAAGTAATAGTATTAAATGTTAAGTAGTAATACCTTGTCATCTTGATCCAAGTCCAATATTTGTGCACGAATGACATCAAAGTCTGTTGAAGCCTTCCTCAGAAATGGCAATATTTCATCTGCAATTTAATTAATATAATTAAGCCTTTATTATAATATCTTGTTTTAAGATTATTTAATTTAATTAGCACCATCAGCACATAGGTAATTAAATCAAGAGTACCCTATAATTAAAATTTAAACTTACTCTTATGCATTGTAAATCCATTAATTTGGCTCTGCTCCATTATTTAATTTATACACTTGTCAATTAAGTAATTGTCGTCAGTCTTTCTCTTGGTAGAAAGTAGTATATTGTACTAATTAGAACAATAATTAAAACTTTTCCAATTTAAAATTTAAAAATGTAAACAAAACAAAACTGAATTTACAAATAATTGAAATAAATGAGAAAGAACCAAATAAAAATGACTAATTTTGAGATGACGAATAGGCCAAATTGGTTAGTGTATTGGCTTAAAGGGGATAGCCACTTGAATGTCAACATGAGGTCAATTAAAATTAATTAAAATAAAAAATAAAAACAAAAAGCAACAAGTCCCTCCTGGACAGTTTTTTTTTTCAAAAGTTGTGAATCATTCCTGGATGTAGCAGTGTTTACATTTAAATCCATTGGTCGAGGCTAAATTAACCTAATTTTAGAATTTAGATTTGACATTAATTAATTAATTGGTTAATAATCATTGTCCATTTTAGATATCCTTTTATTTTATCTTAATTAATTAATTAAAGTTTTGTAAGAATTCCAGAACGGTTTTGAATTTAAAAATGATCTAATGTTCGCTCTATTCAGCCGGGAATTCACATTTGAAATTACATGTGTCCTCAAAATTAATTAAAAGTTAATTAAACTCGCCGATTTAATTGTTCCGGAAGTTGTTACCATTTAAGGAGGTGTCCGCTGTCCACCTGGCATTTTTAGCACGACGTGCAGTACGTGGTAATTATTATTCTTACGCTATTTTTGCTCTTTTATAAAAAAAAATCTATTTTTATTTGAATAAGAACAAAAGTTTTGATATTTACGATAAAAATAGATTACAATAGCTGTTAATAATAAGTAATTAATTAATTATTTCCGAATTTTAATTGCTCTTTTCCTTTATTTGACTTTAGCCTGTTCAACCCTGTGATTAGAATTGGTTGGAGCAAACTTGATTTCCTGGAAGACGGTAAATAGTGAATATTTTGGTTTATAATAAGGTGCTTTTAGACCAAAAGGGCTTGGATGAGGAGGATGTCCATGATATGGAGGAAACGGGTGGTGATGGTGTCCACCGAAATGAGAATGAGGAGGGTGATAAGGGAAATACGGAGGAAAATGTCTATTTGATTGAGTTGGAAGAAGAGGATTGAAATTGTAATCATAAGAAGTGGGTGGTGTAGGATGAGGAGGAGTGTTTCCGTAATTAAACCCGGGTGCACCACCACCAAAATACCCTGAAGTTGGATCAAAACTTGGCCGGAAGTTGTAGAAATTATTCCTACCAGTAATCTCCTCCCCATCCCCTTTATTTTTCCCAGAATTCTCAAATGGATCATAAATCTCGTTAGAATATTGAATTGAATTCGCTTTTGAAGGCTCTTTTTCATCATCCTTGATGAATTTAATTGCAGATTTTTTGTTCAATTTCTTCCATTGCCTTTGAGTACCCAAATCTCGGCTAAAACGGAATTTTCGTCCATTTCTTGTGTCCTTCATTTTTTCAGATAGAGATTTTAATTTGTTCTCGGTGGATTCAAATTTATATGGATGTCCTCCACCTGAGGACGTGGTAGGAGAAGGAGGAGGTGTAGTCATTGTGGCTGGATTTGACCCCAGCCCCAAGTAGGGTGTACTCCTAAGTCCAGGGTAAGACCATCCTCCAGTTCCTCCAGGTGGAAGTGATGGATCTCCACCTTCCAAATCTGGTAGAATTGCTGCTGAAATACATCTGTAAATCCCTTCGTCATATTGATCGTAATCCCGAATTCTCAGCACGGATTTCCATTGGTTAACTTGAGTAATTGTAATCCGAGGGCCGAATCCATTTTGTCCATCGAAGAATGTCCCATATGGATCATCATATTTATGATGCCAGTAAATCTTCTGCAAATATATTTAATTTGGGGTGGTTTAATCTCTCTTTTAATTAATTAATTAATTAATTAATAGGTACCTGAGCAAGAATCAAATATTGAGGGAATTGGCATGTAATCTCGGCGTCATTTCCAATAATCCGGATTTCAATCACACCTGGAACTCGTACTTGTTTTGGAAGGCCAAAATATCCATTATACCCTGACCCACCTTGACCTTTATACGGGTAATATGGATTGTGATATCCATAATGTCCACCAAAATGATGGTGACCTCCTCCTCCTCCTCCATGTCCAGATCCTTGGATTAAATTAGGGTTGTAATGATCGTAAGATTTAACCTGTTGTTGCTGTTGTTGGATTTGTTGTAGCTGTTGAAGGAGTATCTTTTTCTCAACGAGAGAAAGCTGTTGAATATCCCCTAGAAAGTTACTTCCTAGTCCATTATCGGGAATTGGAGCTATTGGTGGATAAGGTGGTCCAAATAGGCCAGTTCCTCCTCCTTGTGGGTATCCCAATTGAGGTTGAAAGAGACCAGGAGCTGGGGAGAATTGGTTAGGATGATTAGGTATGAATCCGAGGGAGGATTGTTGATGGAAATAGGGGCGGGTATTGTGTAAATTAGATCCATCCTGTCCACCCAGGCGGGTATTGTTGTAAGGGTTGTGAGTTATAAAGTCTACGAGGGGCTTCTCGGGATCCTTTGAGCCATTCTTGGTTTTATCGTCACTCGAGGATGCGGGTAATGAGTAAATGTATGGTAAGGAGGAGAGGATTAGTAGGGAATTTAGAGTTGAGAGGAGAGCCATTGTGGAATGGAGACTGAGGGATGCCGAGATTGGGCTCAATCTTTTTAATGAAATGTCTCATAGGCATAAAGATCAAGTGCCTTTTAATTGACTTGTACTTAAAGTACAAGTCAATATTAGCGTGGTATTATATGTGCTCTCTTTTACTTTCATTTATGGTCTTTGTATTTATTTAATCCATATTTGAAAGGGCCATTGACTTGTAATGAAGATCCTCCGAGGACTCTCCTTTCCGATTGACATTTGTCTTTGATTTCCTCTCAAGTTCCACAAAGGATTAATTAGCAATTTCAATTTGGGCTCAATTTCTCCTCTCTATCAGGCTAATTTATATTGGAATAGATGTTTAAGAATAGCTTTCAATGAGTATTAGTATACCTTACTACTTATATGATATTGAGAAACCGGATGCTGGATCTGAATTTTAAAGATATAGGAGACCTGGGCGGAAACAGTTTGGGGGTTCGCCCAACTTTTGATTTCTTTCACCTAAATTATTTGCATAATTATTGTATTATTGCATGTACCCGTAATCATTCCGCAGGCTCCTTTGTTTAAATACGAATACGAGTATATTTAATACTCGTTTGAGCGTTCAACAAGTCATTTCAACTATTGTTTTAAAGCTTCTTCTTCGAGGTTACAAGGTGGGTGGGAGGTATTGTTAGTGATTTGCTCTTTAATTCTTCCAAATTATGTCAACTCAAAGGATTACTCCAAACTTGAAATTAAACAACCTTTAACTAATAAAATTAAGATTTAAAATTGTATTAGAGAAAGATAATGGTAAATTAATGCTAATTCTGAGGATGGTATCTTATTCTTCTGTAGCTCTGATAGAAAGTTGAAGATGCTCCAATTCAAATAACTCTTTTTATATTGAGAAAGGGAAGTGCTTATTTAAATTAGCTATTCTATGAAATTATGAATACTAGTACAAAGTTGAAGGAGAATTTCTAGAAAGTTTTGATGCATATTTATAAATTGATAGGAATTTTTAACGTGAGGGGAAATGGATTAATTAATTATCATCACGAGCATAGTTTGCTTACAATATCATAGCTGTTATAAAGAGTATTTTTAAGAAAGTCTTCTAATATTTTTATATTTCTCACATCTTGAATTCTTCTTCAGATATACCGACATGGCGGCTTCAAGCGGATCAGGGGATGGCCCAAAGGATCACATTGACGAGCTCATAGACAAATTATACGGTGACGAAGATGATGATGACGAGGGGCAAGACAAGGGGAAGAAATACAAACTAAACTACACGGACGGATGGGATCCTTCGCGTCTCGATGAGGTTATTATTACATTTTTAAGCCTACTAACCCCGATATTATTCATATATTGCGTCTCTGATTAGTTTCACTACGATATTAGACAAATATATGACTAATTTCATTCCTAATTTTTGCAAACTAAGCATTTTTTGTTTTAAAATCTTGAATTTCAGGAGCTGAAGCAACATCCGTTCTTTATTAAAGAATTACCCAAGGAGGGAGAGCCCCTACCACCCCTCCTAGAAGGGTTCCAACAGCTCAAATATTCAACAGATGATAATACCCCGGAAGAATTATCGAAAAACTTCAAGGATGATGGAATATTTCATTTCAAACTGAAAAAATATCGTGTTGCAACAATGTGCTTTTCTCATGCTATATTTCACCTGGAAAAGGCTCAAGATCGAGATAGTGTGGCTGAACCTCTTTCCCAATTGTACAACAATCGGTCAGCATCCCAATTCTTCCTCGAGAATTATGGTTCGGCCCTCAAAGATGCAAAGAAATCACTTTCTCTTCAGCCAAATTATTTTAAACCGCTCTTCCGTTCCCTCCAATGTTATATGAAGCTTGGAAAGTGGGCTGACCTGGCCCAGGGTTGCGGGGAAGCTGCCAAACTCCAGCCAGAGAACTCTGAGATCCAACGTATGCGATTACAAGCCCAGAGGAATTTGCAATTGGAAGTTAAGAAGGCTATGGGGGAATCAAGTGCAAAGAAGGCTAGGGATAAGTCCATTCGGGTGATTAAAGAAGCTCTCAAAGTAAGAAAGATACGGACTATGAAGGAAGACTTTCTTGAAGCAAGCTACGAGTCTTCTGGCTTCAATTCAGACCATCGAGTTGTCATTGAAGAGGATGGGAGTCTGAGCTGGCCTACTCTCCTATACTATCCACAGCATAATCAATCGGATTTTATCCAATCATATAACGAGACGAGCACGTAAGAGATTCAATGCATGTTATACAGATACAGATACTTAGCTAATCTAATTTTTAATAGCCTAAAAGAACAATTGGATCAAGTATTTGCGGAGTCACCCTCCTGGGACAATGATAGGGAATTTAAAATTGGGAATGTAGATGCTTATTTTATGGAATTTGGCTCTGGATCTTATATACAAGTTAAGCTGGATGAACCATTAGCTCAAATCATGTCCAATCCGAGGTAGGAAGAAATATACTATTGCTATTTTTAATCTAAAATCTAAAATTCTTTGTTATTTTAGATATATCCTACCGTCTAATGGAGTTGTTGCGCTATTCATCCTGGCTAAAAATGAATTTAGCACATTCTTTATACAAAGAGCTGCAAATTCTGGCAATTAATCTTCAAAATTATCAAACTTACTAATATAAATTAATGGAAAAATGATATAAAAATGTGATATGAATTTCAATCCACGAATTTAACAACTTTATCGAATCTTTAATCAATTGTAAAGGTATATTTTACAATACAAAGCATTAAAATACATATGTATTTCGAGTGTGACATGATTTAAAATTTAAATATTTAATAAAAACTAATCTGATGGATAGAGTATCTATTCTACCAACCATATCTATTCCTCGTCTCTGCTCTCTTTGCTGCACCTCGAGCCTAAATTAAAAATTAAAAATTAAATTAATCCTAAGTGAAAAAGAAATATATTAAATAAGTTTACCCATTCATTTTTAAGCTCTTCCTCTCGAGCTTGAGCATCTGCAGCAAGGAAAGTGATTTGATGCTTCCTTTTGGCCAAACCTCCACCAACATTCGCTTTTCGAATAGGGATAGCTGACTGTAAATCCGAAATGATCAAAATTAGGTAGCTGCTTAATTAAACAAATACAAGTAGAATTACCGTATCTGTAATGTTTTTAATCCATTCTTCAGGTGGAGGTTTCAATTGATCCGCATTAATGTCGATGAAATTAATCTGAACTTTGCCCTTATTTTTCCTTTCCTCTTTTTGAATGAATCTCCTCATTTCTTCATCCACGGGTTCAGGCTGAGCATAAACATTTGAATCTACAGCCTCTTCGACATATTCTTGTCCAGGTAGTTCTTGAGGGGTCTCTGTCGGTGGTTCAGGAAGCATTAGAGCTTTTAATTCATCTTCGGATAGTTTAGGGAGTTCTTTTTCGGTGAGAGTAAAGAATCCTCCAGCCTCTTCCTCGTCAGAATCATCCGAATCATCTTTAGTACTCTTTTTACCCTTATTTGAAACTATTCTAACATTTGCATCTTGTTTAAGGTATTTTGCTTTAATTTCTTCAATTTTAGATGCAGGTGGTCTCTTCCCAAGATTTCTAACCGAATCTGGAATGAGAGATTTGACTTTGCTTGGTCTTAGGGAGGCGGAGGGACCAGCTTGTGCCACTGGAGGAGGTTCTACTTTCTTTTCTTCGAATTTAGCCCTATGATTTGGTTCTGGCCCTGAAGATTTTTTGAGAAATGAATCTGGGTGGACAACTGCTTGATTTTTGGGCTGAGGTAATAGTGCAAATAGGCCTGATCCTTTCTGCAATGGAATAATTAATTTAAAGTAGGTATTAGATCATTAAATTGATATTAAATAATTAGCTCAAGATTACCTTTGAAGGTTCGAAAAACTTTTTCTTTGAGGATTCCTTCTCGTCATTTTCAAACTGAAATAAAAATGACACATGTTATAAAACGCTCAATTTAATTTTAACAATGCAATTGAACTTACATCTTTTAATGAAGGTATGCTGATCCTTACAACCCCTTTCTCTTTCTTTGCAAACTGATGTCCAGAGGAAAATAAATTTGACGAAGACCCAGCCACTTCCGGTTCTTCAGCATCCTCGTAAATCTTTTTCGGTGGTATTGGACCAATCTCATCGAGGATTTCTCCTTTGATTGACTTTGGTTTTGGCAATAACATGTCCAACTTCATTTCACCTTCCTTTGGAGTCCCTCCAGTAATTTCTAAAAAAGATTGCAAATTCAACTAATATGTAAATTAAATAGATAATTAAGGTACTTACCATCCGCATCTTCCTCGTCATCATCATCTTGGAGGAAGAATGCTTTAGATTTGAAATTGTTTGAATTTGATGAATTTCCAGCGGATTTTGGAATATTTTGAACTTTTTGGATTGGGGTTTCCTCCTCCTCCTCCTCTTCACTGCTGCTACCACCACTTGCATAGGCCACCAAAGACATTGTACAATTAACGCAAGATTAAATAAACTCAATCTGTTATTTGAATTATCCGAAATCCGATCAGATTATCCGATTTTGTCAAAAACAGAGATCTTCAAGACTTCAATTTGGAATTTTGAATGCCAATTTGTGCACATTCTAGTCTCATTTAAAACCTATTGGACTCGAGATTTGTAACTAACAATTGTTTTGAATTTTTTGCAAGTTTTTTTGACATAATTTTGTGCTTGAAATTATTCAGGTCAAAGGTCAACTTGCCCGTCAGTGTCCAGCTACGCCTTTGTCACCTGATTGAGGGCTATCGAGTTTGGTCACTTTGAAACTCCGTTAAATTGGAGTTATTTTGAGAAAAAATGCAATTCTTCCGCAACATTTCAATTGCCACCAGGTACATTTTTAATTGTTTTTAATTTGGTATCAGAATTGGTAAATGCTTAATTATAATTTCATGGACACTTGCAGGTTCTTGTCATCATCCAACCCATTCAATATTACCCAGCAGGTCAGTAGAGGATTAAGCGGATTTGGATTTGGATCATCTTCAACAATCTCTCGTCAATTTCTTCAGCCTACCTCGACACTCCTCGAACTTGTCAGAACAAATGTCCGAAACCATTTCCCAAAGGCTAAGGAACATCATAGGATTCGAAAGCATGGCTGGAAAAAGAGAATGTCCACAGCGAGTGGGAGAGCTATAATTATGAGAAGAATCCTCAAGGGAAGGCATCAGCTCACTCATTAAAAGACTTTAAGTTTAATAAGAGTAGTTCTTCGATTAGGTATTTTATCTAATCATGTAGGATGTGACCTACAATATATACAAAATACAAATTCAAGTCATTGTAATCTATTTATTAAGGTTTTATAATAAAATATGCGTCTGAAGAAGAGATTTGTGACAAGATCGACTTGTTAATTATACTGTACATAGCATAGGTATATTTATTAACCGATTTTTTTTATTTTTTTTTTTTTTATTTTTTTTTTTTTTTATTTATTTGTTGTTGCATTTTTCCCAAGTCACAAATTTCTAAACAATTACATATGGCGTATTGCTATATTAGAATTTGAAATAACTTAATGCTTATAAGCTAGGATCTTATCAAGAAATAGATTTATTTTTCTTACTTTCTAAATTAAGATTATACGTAAAATTAGGTACAAAGGATTTCTTATATCTATTTGTCTTACAGAATGGAGGAATTTATTAGGAAATTATTGTATATTTTGTAAAAATAGCACACTTTGTAAATATTTCTGTAAATATGATTTGAACACTTGCACTCTCTAATACATAAAATACCTTTATGTACTAGATATGTGCCTATTTATGCATAATTTTCCTACAATAGTTTGGAAGATGGGGAAATGTTCATTTTATCAAAGAAAGCCCAATGCAATGATTTTGGAGCCTAGGTATAATGATATAAATTAATTTAATTTAGGAAATAGGCTAGATAGTGGGTACAGTCTTAAAGATCATATGAATTATGATGCATATTTAGCTAAATTGACCTCAATTTGTTCATTTTACTTTAGCTATTTAAGGTGGTTTTTACGAAAGATTAGCATTTTACGTGGTACTTCAATCCCTTTGATTGGGCAAACCATCAATCCTAGAAACTAGAGACTTG
>JAAZTK010002301.1:0-11530 GCA_036507255.1 Megalothorax incertus
ATATGTAATAAAGCTGCCTATTTTTTTATTTTTATGCATTATTACTAACCCTTATTTATAATCCCTATAAATACAATTATTGCATAATATGCAGGGCAAACACGGGATTGGAATGAAGAATTGCAGTCTACGCGGGAACTCCCAAGGACTACCCTCCCAGAGCGTCTTCTCCGAGAGCGAGCAATCTTTAAAGTGCACTCAGACTTTGTGTCAGCTGCCACTCGAGGAGCTGTAGCCGTCATTGATGGGAATATCATGGCCATTAATCCTGGAGAGGGGCACAAGATGCAAATGTTTATTTGGTAAGTACCCAACTGCCTAACATAACTAATTAAAAACTCTTACCCTTACCTCCATAATTAATTAATACGCAGGTCAAACATCTTTTTCTCGCTTGGATTTGATGTGCGGGATCATTACAAAGATTTGGGAGGAGATGCTGGTATTAAATTACAATTTATATAATTAATTTATATTAAATTAACACATGTTTTTTGTGTACACTTCATAGCTGCTCATATAGCGCCTCGGAATGACCTTCAAGGTGTGGCTGCTTTCAATGCTATCGACCCGGAGGGCATCTTCACACTGGGTACAGTGGTAATCGATTATCGAGGATACAGGGTTACTGCTCAGTCGATTATTCCTGGTGAGTAAACTCCCTCCCATGTAAAATAAAAGCATGCTCAGATGAATCAGAATTATAATGAATTAATGTATGTATTCTAATGTAAATTCAGGAATTCTAGAACGTGAACAAGACCAGTCTGTTGTGTATGGTTCGATTGATTTTGGCAAGACTGTGGTCTCGAGTGAAAAGTATCTGGATCTCCTCTCGAATGTAGCTCCCAAGCTCAAGGTCTTTCCTCACTTTGTCAAGAATGAAAAGGATGAGATTGTTGAGCTCTCCTCCTCCGTGGAATGCAAGGGGATTATTGGGAATGACTCTCGCCATTAACATCCTCGACCTCCTCCGTACTTTCCCTCCAGATGTCAACTTTCTCAAGGAAGAGGCAGGAGAATTGAACGAGGAGGTGGTCAAGCTTGGATTTCCTCGAGAACATGCTCACAAACTATGCTGCCTTCGTCAGGAGCTGATTGATGTGTTTGTTGATGCTCGGTACATGAGTTTCATTAAGTTGGCTGCTTTTCATCTTCAACATATTGGGATCAAGCGACAGATCAAAGGAGAGGAGGAAGAGGAGGTCATGGAAGAGGACAAAAAGGATCCTGGACCAGATGGAGAAGCTCCAGAAGACTCTGCAAAGAAGCTCGTCGAGGAAAAGATTAATGCATGCGAACAAAACCCTCGTAAGTATTGTTATTGAAAAAAACAATCTTTTTGTATTCCTTCTTAAGATTAATTGGTATTTAATTTCTTTCAGTAGAAGCGTCTACTCTTCAAGCGATTAAGAAGGCAGCTGATGCTGTATGCTCCCTTTCAGACACAGAGTTTGACATCCGCTTTAATCCTGACATCTTTTCCCCTAATGTTCGTCACTGCTCCCCCGGTGGTCGTATTTTTAACGAGATTAAAGCCAAAAAGGAAGAGACAAAGGAAGGAGAGAAAGAAAAGGAGAAGGGAGATGGAGATCGTGTGGTTGAGAATGGAGCAGCCAAGAAAGAAGAGCCAAATGTCAAGGAAGGAGGTGACACCACCAACGAGAGCATCCCTAATGGTGTGAGCAAAGAAGAAGAGGAGAAGGAATACCCTGACCTTGCCAAGCAGATCCGTCTTAACCGAGAAGCATGTGAATTCCTCCTACTTGTTCAAATACCAACATTTGTACGGGATGTCACCACTAGCAGGTATGTTTAGGGTATCTAATATAATATTTATGTGTATTTAACTAGTGGGGGGATGCCATATTTTGAATGTATTGTAGTAATTGCATGTGAAATAAGTTCTAATCTAATACATAGTCCATGTACTCTGGACAGTGGGACCTCATTCTTTGGACCGAATGCTCTCATCATGGATGGAGACACCCTTACCACTGCTATGCATGCACGAGGAATTAATATGCGGTATCTTGGGAGGATGCTAGTTCTTTTGAGGGAGAGGGATGAAGCAGTACGAGAAGAGACTAGCCGAATAGTGGTCCTCAATTCCGCTGGAACTGCTCCAATGACCAATGGGAACGGATCCAACTGGGCTCTGGCTACTGCACCACACTTTATCACTACTATTACCGCAATGGAGCTCATTACACGATGTGCAAAACACGTTTTCAACCCATTTCTTCAGGTATTTGTTTATTCTAATACTTTTAATTTTTAAAAAAACCTCTAATCCATAATGTCTTGATTGATTTAGAGCGTGGATTTGATGAACCAATGCCTTGCAATCAGTCACTTTCTTAACTGTCTGCTCATGTCTGGTGCACCAGTGGTCCCTCCAATTATTTCAGATGTGGTAAGTTTTTTTTTGCACAATTTTAATATTAATTCGCATGCTAATAATTTTAACTGCATACACACAGTTAATGCCATCGAAAAAGTCTCATCGTAACAAGGGGGGCCGTGGTGGAGGTGGTCGTGTCAAGCATCACTCTAATGGAACA
This sequence comes from Megalothorax incertus, assembly GCA_036507255.1. Lineage (NCBI taxonomy): Eukaryota > Metazoa > Arthropoda > Collembola > Neelipleona > Neelidae > Megalothorax > Megalothorax incertus. The sequence goes on from JAAZTK010002301.1 coordinate 2,565, forward strand.
AATGGGACAGAATGGGCAGGATTAACTCAAGCTCTTCTTTGGGAACAAATCAAAGGGGATGCAAAGGGACATTACGGCTACGAATTTCCTGGGGAGTCTCTCGACTCTGCCCTCTCACTCTTTGGCATCTCCAAACATGCACTCCTACGCTCTTTCGCCATTAAAGTTGGTGTTCAAATACTACTCAGTAAGTAGATACCTACGTCTAAGTATTACTAAATAGCATACATACCTACATTTTAGATGCAATTATTAACGTAAAATGTTTTAAATCGCAAATGTCTTTAATGTATTATTTTTCTTTTTGACTTTGTAGGAGAATTTCAGTTCAATAAGCCGATGAGTGGCAAGTCTAATGGGAACACGTTTGGTCCAGAGGATATCCTCAATGTTTTCCCTATTGTAAAGCATATCAATCCACGGGTGAGTCCCCATTGTTATCTAACAATAAATGTGATCCTATTCTATAAGTAGGTAGTTTTAATCTAATCTTGTAATTTTTAAATTACAGGCCACTGATGCTTATGCTTTCCTCTCCACGGCTCAGTCCAAAATGTCTTCTGGTTTCTTCCGAGAGGGTTATGAATTGCTTAGCGAGTCTCTCAACCTTCTCAACTCGGTGTATGGTGCGTTCCATGTGGACATTGCACTTTGTCTCCGCTCAATTGCTCGCCTTAACTATGTCATGGGAGAACATGCCGATGCACTACTATACCAACAAAAGGCACTCTTCATGTCTGAGAGGATCCTTGGAGTGGACCATCCTACCACCATCCTAGAGTATACACATCTCTCCCTTTACTCTTTTGCGAATAATCAAGTTACGACTGCACTCAAATTACTCTATCGAGCTCGTTATCTCTCCCTTCTTGTCCACGGAGAGAATCACCCTCATGTGGCTCTACTTGACTCAAACATTGGTCTCATTCTGCATGCTGTAGGAGAGTATGAGCTCTCATTAAAATTCCTCGAGAAATCACTGGATTTGAGCCGAAAGTATTTTGGGCCTCGATCACTCAAAACAGCCGTAGGGCATCATCTTGTAGCACGAAACACAGTCTTGCATTGGTAAGAAAAGTATTAAAATTCGTAATTAAAATACAATTATTTAATTATTATTTAAACTTGCAGGAGACTTTCGTTCTGCACTCATGAACGAGCGTGAGACTTATTCCATTTACAAGGAACAGCTCGGGGAGAAGCATGAAAAGACACTAGAAGCATCAGACTGCCTCGCTCATCTAACTCAGCAAGCTGTAGTTCTTCAACGAAAGGTAGCATCTTTAATTCTTATCGCTATTTTAGCTCTCCATTTATCCCATAAACAGATGCTTATACCGAGTATTTTAATTGTCCTTTAGATAAACGATATGGCAGTTGGAAAGGATCTCCCACCCATTCAAATCCAGCCACCATCGATGGGATCAGTCCTGGACATGCTCAACCTTATCAATGGGATACTTTTCATGCAGATTAGGTTAGTTGAGTGAGTATGGGTGGTGGGGGGTGTTGTTTTGATCATAATCAGTATTTCATTATAGTCTGAATTCTAGCCAGCAAGATATTGAGAATATTAAGGCAGAATTGGATGCTCGAACTCGGGATTTGTCACCTACAAAGGGTGTGGGAGGAGAAGAGGAGGAGCTACCAACCAAGGAGGAGGGTGCCCTCGAGGAGGAGAAGGAAGGGGTCAAGGAAGGTCACGTTGAAGAAGAAAAGAAGATGGAAGTTCCTCCAAATGAGGATTAAATAGGAGGCGGAGTAAGGAAGGGATCGTCTAATCAAGCTTAATTCTTTTTTCAAATCAAAATTGAATAATTGTTTAATTATTGTGAAATTTACAAAATAATTTATGAGTAGGTAATGAGATTTATTGTGAATCAATTAATTTAGGTTAGGTGTAAAAGATCATTAGAATTATTGAGGTACTCTAATGCTATATTATAATATTATTAAAGCTATCTACTATTATCTATTGTATCCTACGAAGTACATGTGTATTGTTTATTAGTCTGATTAGTCTTCTAGGTGAATTGAATGATGGATATATATATTGGATGATTAGAAGGAGAGAAAAAAGAGGAGTTGTGAGATAAGAGATGTTGAATTTATGAATAAGAAAAGGTGTACTATCGTACTACGATATACTAATACTACAAAAGAGAAAGGAATAGTGGGAAATACATGGTCTGATACTACTACTAATTAATAATTTTAAACAATACATTGTAGATGCAATCATGAAATTCAAAGTGTACTTTAGGAAGGATGTGATATACCTAACTATATACTACTACATACTTAGGATGACATTGCATACTGCCTATCCTAGTGGCTATAATTCTATATAATACTATATATGATATGGATCCGCGTCAAAAATCAATTAGTCCAATTGCATTTAAACTTTTTTTTAAAAAGAATCACGTACCTAGACTTATACTATATCTATAAAATAGATACAAAAGTATAGTAGATTTAAAATCTAAATATAAAAAGAATTTAGTAATAATTGTAACTCAGACGGAGGCAATATACTTGTACTTGTTCGTATACTTACGGGGTATATTTATCGTAGTAAGTACATTAAGAGGCAGTTATTTATTTAATTATTGCACAAGCATTAGTCAAACCGTATCATACGTGTGAAAAACTGTATGGGGGAATCTTTAGCTCAATTGAAATCAAGTCGTTCGTATAACTTATATATTCTTTAGCCCAAAAATTAATTAGTTTTATTAATTAGGTAGATAATATAGTAGTAGTAGACTCTTTTGTACTGAACCCATCTACAAATAGTTTAATACAGTACTTTTACCTCCACTCCATAGACGTAATAATAATATTATATCAGTATGTAATTTACATGTACACTCTTCCCTATCCTTTTAATTCTTCCACTATGAACTAGTCCAGAGGCTTTTTTCATAGGCACCTGTGTACTTACTGACTATTCAATGTGGAATCGAAATACTAGGTACTAATATTACACTATTATATTAATCCTAAGTTGGATCCCAAGATAAAATGAAGACAGATCTGATCCAGATAGAGAGATTCTTTTTACATTTATTGCAATATTATAGGAAATTCTCCTTATCCTTGCAATGTAATACGTAGTGTGTACAGTTAGATGATATATTTTTGAGTTAAATTCAGACGGGTTAATTTAAAGGGAGGGAATTGAGTGGAATTGACATGAAAAAAAAGAAAGAATAGACTGGATTAGGTATAATATATTACCTACATAGTATGTAAGAGCATGAGGATCAGTAGGTACAGAAAGTAGTGCATTTAAAACAGATATATTTAATACAATTGAGGCCATCCCATTTCTAGTTATTAAATTACTAAAATATTATGCTTATTACGGACAGTACTTTATACATAAATAGGTAGCTAAATTGTTGTTGAAACTCGGAGGGTATTTGGAAAAGAGATAGGCCAGAAAAGGGGATAAGCACTGAACAAATGAGTGAGAACTGAACTCGAACTAGACCCAATCAAACCAATCAATTAATTGTTATTCAATTTATAATGATAAATGTACGTAAGACTTGTGAAGTTGTGTCCCTTTTAATTATTGTACGTACATACTACATATAACTATAAGTAAATATATACTGAGAGGGAGAAAATGTAGTCAAAAGTCGGACTCTGACCTCCTCGTCACCTCCTACTAATAAACCCTGTTTTAAAAAACCCATTGTGTTCACCCCCTCAGCCCCCTCTCAAATTCACATACGAGTACAATTAATACTTAATAGGTAGCCGCAAAACAGAGTTCGTCGAGAGATGAAGATGGGGGGAGTCGGGTGGGGAAGGGTCACAAAGAAGGAGGAGGGGAGGGAGGAGGTTATGTCGAGTCCGATTTTAGCGATATTATTATTTTTAATAAACACGGACTTAATTCTTAGGTTATAAACAAGTGCATTTTTTACTCTGCACACAAAAACACGAAGAGGAAGGAGTCTAGTGAAAGGAATTTGTAGTCAATTAATAAAGAAATTAAAGAATAAAGTTGTTATTTAAAAAAAGAAATGAAAAAACGTCTACTCAATTGTAATAAAATTTTTATTCTACCTTTAGATAGATTAACTATCGTAGACTCGTAGTAGTAGTACCCTATTACAACTAGTACATAGTAATAGTATCGTAATATATCTCGGCATATACAGTTTTAAGGGGGAGATTCCCAGATTTTATTGACTCCTATACAACTACATTAATAAGGAATTTTTATTGAAAAATATTAGATATGAATTTTCTATTGGAAACAGGGTAGCAACCAGGGTCATGTCACCTTTTTATTAATTACTCAAAAACGGTTGATGGTCAATTCATGAAACATAAAACTAGACAATGGCATAATACCATCTTTAATTTAATCCAACCCGCATACTTCCATGTACTTTGGATTGCTCAATCAAAGGACGTGAAGAAAGGTCATTTTTTTGCAGTTTTTTACCTTCTGAGGTCACCTGCGGATGACCCGATTATGGTAAATTGATGAAACTTAAAACTAGACAACTGCAATATAGGATCTATTTTATGACACTATCCACAAGTCTCTAGGATTTGTGGTATGTCCTATCGAAGGGATTGAAGTACCACGTAAAATGAAAAAAACTGGGCTACCCCACCTTAAGGTGTAGGAAAAGTTGTTTCTTTTTGATTAATTTGAAGTTTTGAACAGACTCGTCCAAATCCTTTAAATCCTCAATGCTATTCAATGGGTGAAATGGACGAGTTTTTCCAGGATAATCTCTAGGTAGTAGTATCTGCCTAGTCCTGCCTATATGTATGTATTATTTGTTTGTAACCGAACCGAAATCTTGCAAAATCCTACTTCTCTTCTTTCAAAGAAAAAACCCCCCATTAGATCTTTCCCTGAATCTTTTGAATCCACTCAAAATCTAAATAAATCTATACTTTCGAGTCTTTTCAATATTCCCCATACACCCCGCCCAGAGTAGGTCAAATCTAGAATCCTAGATCTTAGCAAAACCTTCCAGAATCCTTATTAAATACTTTATACTATTACTACCAGTATACCTGAGCTGCCTATGTATCTGTATATGGGGCCTATCAAACAGTTCTAGCCTTTCCTATTGAAATAAACCCAGAATAAAGACCAGAACAAATTGAATTGAATTGTTCAATTTTACTGTGAATTTGGTTTGTTTTTAATAGGAATTTACAAGGTACAAGTTACGTATTTGAATTTTAAATGAAGAATTTTGAAAATGCATCTTGGCTTTTAATTTACAACTTGAATACAATTGGTTTTTGCTTGATTTTAAAATAATTGAGGATGATTGGATTTCAGCCTCTTACACTCGTTGTTTGAGTAGGAATAAAGATTTTATCCATCCAAACCCAAATATAGTCCGAATCAAGCTCCAAATTGTGTTCACCTCCTGAGGGAAATGGTAGTCCCAAATGGGGAGTAGCTTCCAAGGGATCCATGAGGTGGCCCACAGGAGGACCCGTTGTGCTCCAGAATGGAGTCGCGCAAATTTTGAAGAGACTCCGAGCGGAATGAGCCAGGACACACGTGGATGTGAGACCAAATACTAGTTGGTGTAAAGGCGAATTTTTAATTGAACATTGAACAAAATAATTATTCATTTTAAAAAACCTGGAGGCCATCTTTAGAGAGTAGGATTGCTGCAGTGCAAGGCCAAGCAAGGAAAACTGCGTATAATCCAGCGAGAATGACGAGTAGGGCTCCAAATCCAACTAGTGATGGTTAAATTAAATGGTCATCTTGCATATTAATAATTATAATATGTAGGTACCTTTCTTGAATTTGTTTGGCTCCTCCTTCTCCTCTACCAACTCAATAGGCTCAGGTTCCGCCTCAAGTTCGACCTTCTCTTGAATTTCTACCTCCTCTTTGAAAGGGTTGAGGTGTCGGATGAGAGCCTTAAAATATGATTTTTAATAAAATTAAAAAATTGAGGTCTTTGTAAAATTGAACCTGGAGGGAGTCGCTGTCTGCCTTAACACCACAGTAGCTTTTCTTTGCAAGAGCGGTGAGGATCCTATGAACACCTCGGGAGTCCTTGGGTGCAATGTCAGCCTGTGGATCCTTACCAGTAGGAAATGTGAGTTCTTTTGAGAGGCCAAGGAATGCTTTTGCTTCATCACGACCCCGCACGACTCCATCCTCTATGTACGGATACATTTCAAAATTCAAATCATGACCTTGATGACCTTTAAAAAAGAGGAACTGACCTAGGATTTTGGTGACGCTCTCAAATTTTGACTCTGGAAGGTCGAGATAGGCCCAGAGATGCTGGAAAAAGTAGAGTAGATTCACAGCGGCCTCATGGCAGTCCCTCTCAATGAAAAATGAGCCCAACACAGCTCTGGTACACGGGGCAAAAGGATTCCTCTGAGGGGAAATTACATTAAATTACAATAATGGCAAAAACAATATCAATTGTAAACAATACCTTGCAGTTGAGGTAGACAAGCTGAGTACATTTGCAGAGGGTGATTGGGAGGATCTCAAGCTTGTTATCCGATAAATTCAAGTACCTATAATTTTCTAGATAATTCCAAATTAAAGGCACATTTAAAGGTCAGAGGACTTACGTGAGTTGGGTCATATGTGCACCAAAAGGGAGGGGTAGGCTTAGAAGACGGTTCCTGGACAAGTCCATGAGTTGAACATTAGAGAGGGAGCGAAGGAATGAGTTTGGAAGGCGTTGGAGCCTATTCCTCGAGAGATCCACGTGGGTAAGGCCACAAAGGTCAAGGCGGAGGTAGGGAAGTCGAGGTAGGCCAAGGTCAGGGAGGCTGAGGATAGACTTTTGTGCAAGAGAAGACTCTGATGGTTCCCTAACCCAGGAATGGACCGAAGGGGAGGAATGGAGGTTGATGTCACTTCCGGTGGACTCTGGAGGAACCTCGTCCGAAACTTTATACCACAATTTTAATTGAAGGTTAATTGGGATATGTAAATACTAAATTCTACTCACTGCCGTTAATATTCTCTTCATTGTCGCTGGCGCTGTCATCAACCACCGGCGGAAGGATGTCGTCTACCTGAGGGTTGTCCATTTGAGGTTCAGCTAATCTTGGGGTGACCTCCAGGTCTTCAGAATGTCGAAAGAAATGGCGAAAATAAATAGTAAAATTACTGGTAATTTTAGAGAAAATATTGCATAAAATTCGTAAATCTGAATTGTTAAACTCAAGTTTAAAATCACTACGGAGTTTCAATTTCTGACATTATTTTGGTTAGGCATTTCCGGTCAGGTTTTAGCTGGAAAAATATTTTGCAGAAGATCTTGTACAATATGAAATATGAATAGTACAATATAACATGAATTGCATCAAATTCATATAAGTGGCATAAATCCCAATAGTATTACATATCTACCACTTTGATGTCACTTTCTCTCCTTCCCTGACGGTTACCTCGCAGAACAGATGTGGTATATGATTATATTGAGCATATGTAATTTTATTAGGTAGAATCTGGAGAATCTGGTGTACAGGATATAAAGTGTACATTCTATGATTTGAGCATCTTTTTGGGTTAATGAAGAGTTATGGTCGAGATTCATTCTCCGTGCAGTACCTACCTACTCTATGCAATTGAGAGTAAAGTGCTATTTTATCTTTAAATACGATATACAGTAATGACACGATCCTGAGAAGAGTCATATATGGATTATGTGGGAATTGCGAAAGCACTTTTGAGGATGACGGCGGGGAATCCCCCCGGGGAATATATACTCGTACATACAACAGGCTAGGCTGACTCTCTTTAATAAGAGAAATAAATGGAATGCGCGGATGCGGCCTCTGACTCGCACCAAATGAATTCTTCCTTTGGAATTGAGGTTTATTTTCCAAATGTCTAGATTTGCAGGGTCAATGTCTAATTGACATAGGGATGTCCCTAGGTCAAGACTCGGAGGATTTAAGAAGATTTTCCTATATGTATACGAGTACTCGTGGTAGTTTATCGAGCGTACTCACTTTGACTTTTTAGCGCAATTCAAGACAAAGAGTGTTCTGCCGAGCAGCCTGTTGCACATCCGCACCAAAGCTGGAGTCTCCTCGATCGAATTCGGGAGAAATCCGCACTCAACTCAGCCGGTNCTCCTCGATCGAATTCGGGAGAAATCCGCACTCAACTCAGCCGGTTCTCTTCTCCTTCGACCATCATCAGTCAACCCAGAACATTCACTGCATCAACACATTCTTCGAATTTTACTCAAAAGCCTCAAAGGATCCCCCACACACAGCCCCGACTCACAAAACATGTGCTAAAGTGCCCGTTCTTTATTTGGCCTACAACTATTTACGGATATATTTGAACAGACTTTCACCTGCACAGTTGGGACCAAACGATTCACTGAAAGTGAGTAAAATGCGTCATTAATATTTACATTACTGCAAATACGAGTATTATAAGTACAATCTGAAATTCTGAATATCCAATCCCATATTATCCTTAAATTATAAATAGGATCAAATTCATACAATTCATATGGCACACAAATATGTAGTTTTAATGTAGTTTTAATCCTAAATACAATAGTATTACTACGTTAAATTCCCCTTATTAAAACATGGACATCTCATTTAGGTAGATATATTGACGCATTATGAGTTTCATTGTGTTTGTCTTCTTTATTTTTGAACCTGAAAAGATCCAATTTGGATATTTTAAGTAGGTACTACTAGGTAGTATTCGTAATACACGGGAGCTCTATTGTTTGGTTAATAAAGTACTTATTCAGTAGGTATATATTATGTATAAGGTAGTTATTCAAAATATCGATATGATATTATATCGATATAATGTGAGCACTTTGGCGTGATGTTGATGATGATGATGGGGCTGTAATCAATATCCCTCAGAGGAGTGAATTAAGTGGAAAGTTTTAATATTCATCTAAAAAGTTTCAACTTGTTTTAAAACTGTAATAAAATTGGGGAGT
>JAAZTK010002302.1:0-11528 GCA_036507255.1 Megalothorax incertus
ACACACCCTACGAATTTCGACAGTTCAGAAGGTGCTTCAAGACCCTAAGCGGATTTATTCCACCTAAGAGAGCACTGAGGATTATTGACCCTCGCCTCTGAATCATCTCTTTCCCAGGATCCGTGCTATATTCCCATCCTGCATTCTATGCGCGATTAACCTAGGTGATACTCTGAGTACCCTTGTCTCCCTCCAAACTCTCGGAAGTAATGAAAATTTGATTGTATTATCAAGAGTCAACTTGCCGGTTCCAGGTTCGAGACCAGCTTCCGACCGTTTTACTCCAGTAACTTTCTTGAGAGACTTTAATTAAATTAAGAAGCATACGTACTATCTTAATAGCTATTTTTAATTTGCATTCTTTTAATTCCTCCCCATTTAAAAGATATATTCTTTTCCTACTCCTTCTGACAGCTATTACTTACCCCAGTAATCCCATTAATCTCTAAACTCTTCTCACCTACTTTTACCTTAATATTTCTCCCCCTTCAACTATTTAATTATTTCTATCTATCCTACAAGTCTAACTCGTCGTTGAAGAAGTTAAGCATTGGGTCACTAATGGCTGGCGACAGGTTTCCGGGTCGAAATGCTTTTTCTCCCAAATTTGCTGTGAGCATTTGTTGAATCTCGGTTTCTCTCTTGAATTTTTCCTCCAGAATCTTCTTTCCTTCGCTTGCAAATTTCTCGATTTTGGCATTTGGTAAAGCACTCCATTTCTTCTTCCCTCTAAGAATAACGCTTATCAGCTCACAAACGCTCTGGTATTCTTCCTTTCTTGCTTCATCATCCATAAGAATTTCTTGGTACTCCATTATCGTGATCATTCCTTCCTTAAGGAGGTCAAATGACTGTTCCGGTAGAAGATATGATTCCTTAACTTTCGATTAACGGTGACGTTGCTGGTAAGGTGTCTGTTGAGTCTTTAGACGATATTTCCTTACTTGTCTTTACAGATTTAGGATTCTCTTTAACTTTCTTATTTGCTATCCTTGGCGTGTGGCTGTCCTTCGATCTTTTATTCTTCCTTTTACTTTCTCCACTGTGTATTTCCAACCCCCTCGAACTAATCTCAATGGTAGTGGAAGATGAGGTTGTTAATTGGGTTTCTTCCTTTTTCTTCCGTTCCGTCGACCTCTTGACTTTGTCAAATCCTTCCTCCCTCGTAGGCATTGGGAGTGGGGAATAATTTGGTCTTGACGGTGAATATTCCCACTCATCTTTTGGGGTTTCCGCTCGATCAGTACAACCTCCCTTGGGTGTATATACTGGAATTGATGAATCCTCTGACCTTCTAGATGAACATGTGCCATCTCTTCCTTGAGACTGTGTCATTGACGGTTCGCTCTTTTCCTGACTTCGGATTCGGGTCAAAGGTGATCGTGATCTGTCTCTTTGACTGTAATTCTGATGTGATTCTCCATAATTGAATCCGTACCGTCCTCTAGAGTGGTGGTATCTTCGTAAGGGCCTTGAATAGCCGTAGGTTGAACGGTCTATTGGAATTAACCCACTCTCTCATTCCTTGATCTCTTTCCCTCTCAGTTTCTTCTCGGTTCTTTATTAATGGGAATGGATTCCTCAGCGGCCACTGTATTTTATCCGGCCTTATTTTCACTGTATATTTCCCTAAGGCTTTTCCAGTCAGATACACTTTTGAGAATAGAAATTTAAGTGCTTTGATCTCGTTTTCTGGTGTAAGTATGGCTCGATCGAATGTTTCTCCTACTTCTGGGTTCTCCTTATTTGCATACTTCTTGCAAATATCTTTAATGGCTCCCCGAGAAAAGTACCAAGTCAAGTCAAAGGCTTTTTTAGGCAGGTTATTTTCCTGATAATGGAATTCCGCAAGTCTTCTTAAACCATCCCAAAACACTGTAACGTACTTTCCTCCTATAATTTCCTTCAATTTCAACTGGCCAGGGGCTTCTCTTCTTCTATATATTCGATCTACGAGAGTCTTTCCTCCGTGATTTATTATGAGAATCCTCCAGTGTGTCTCCTCCGGCTCTCCTTGAATTACTAGGTACTGCACATGTTCCAAGTTAGTGATGATTTCCATCTTTTCCCACCAGTTTTTGGGAGTTAATTCTTCAAGCTTTAATGCTGCGATATTCTTTGATTTCGAATGAGAAATCATTGAGAATCCTTTTCTCAAGTCTCCCAGCGGCTCGTGCAATTCTCCATTCTTTTCAATGCTGGCTTTTATTAAGTCCACTATCTCCTTAGATGAAGCCTTATCCTTGCTGTACTTTCGTAGAACCCAATGTACAAAATTATAGAATTCTTCTCCCATAATTTAAGATTTGTTGTGTTCTTCTGCGGTATACTCTTCCAACTGCAGCTCCGTCGAATACTCAGATCTCTCGNTTAAGATTTGTTGTGTTCTTCTGCGGTATACTCTTCCAACTGCAGCTCCGTCGAATACTCAGATCTCTCGTCCAGTTCTCCCCCTATACTCTCGATTCTGCGTCTCTGTGTGGACCCCATATACTTTGATCCCTATTCTTACTCGCAGGATAAGATGAGTAATATCATTCTCGTTGTCTCCCCCAATGACTCATTTTATCGTCCCCTTTTAATGACTCATTTTTGGTTAGGTGATGCGGGAAGTCCTCTATCGATGATGATGCATCCCGTGTGTTCTTTTCCGCTCGCCTTTTTCAATGATTTATTTTTCCGATTTGTTTTGTTTTTCTCTCTCTCGTTACTCGCGCCCTCTCTTGCCGTACTCGTCTCTTTTTCCTCCGTTTTTAAGAGTTGAACCTTGAAGGCTTCTTGAGGGTGTTCCTCGGCCTTAAAGTTCTTTCTTGGTTGTTGCTGGAATTTTGATCGTGAGATGTTTGTCTTGAATTCTCTCCTCTGAACCGAACTGTAGGATCCTCCTCGTCTGCAAATGGTGGAATGGACTCCAACCAATTCTCCCTCTCTCTAGGATCCGGTACTCTTAATTCAGATTCGTCAGCTTCCGGCTCATCTCCTTCTTCATTGTCATCTTCTTCTTCTTCTGAGGAATCTCCATGTCTGCTGCTAACCGCGCTTGAAGCTAATGATCTCCTAGTTTCATCCATCTCTCGGCTTCCCTGGAACAATGGATGGACATACCCTCCTTCCTCGTATATATTTTCTTCGTCATCTTCGAATACTCGACTCCGATTTGCATCTAGCATTGCTTTTGTTACTATTCGATTGTCTCTTAATGCTTGCAAAATTGAAAAGTCTTCCTCTGGGATTTCTTCCTCAGTTTCACTACCCGTACTGTCTTCTTCGTCCCTTGTATATGTAGCTTCCGGTTCTTTATTCCTCTCGTATCCGTCACTCCAATGAACAAATTTCTCCTCTTTTACTAATGAGACTAAATGATCAAAGTCTCCTCGACCAATTGAGAAATGTCCTATCCGGCTGGTGATGTTGAAAAGTAAGTTTGCAACGCTCGTGCATTTACTACTTTCAATGTGCTCGATCCTATGATTCCACATGAGGATTATTCCAGCTATAATTCCTCCCAAGATGATCCGTTCTCCAGCAAGAATCATCGGATATGAAAAAGATTTCCTCCCAACTTTTTGTTCGGCTACTGATTTATTTAGGTCCATTAATTCTCGTAGCTTGCTCTTGTCGATTGCCCGTATGTCTTCAATAGAGATGAGTGTAACTCTTGCTCCAGTATTATTTAAAGAGATTACATTCTTGTCCAAGTTGACTAACGGTAATTTTTCCCATCTATTCCCTGTGAATTGACTCATGACCTCGTCAACCCAGGGTCTCCCCTTTTCTCCTCCGTACAAAATGGCAATATGAGCATTCTTTTCCTTGATATCTCCAATTTCACTTGAGGTGAATTGAGGTTCTAGGCAAAACTGTGCTTGTCCAATCCGAAAAGGTTTTCCATCTGGTATTATTTCTTTTGGCTCTCCATTTACTCCTCCAACTCTTAATTTTGCCCATAAGGAATCTATGACTGTTAATCCGTTTCTCCAGCTTGCTCCCGTTATTCCAGCTTCTTCGTCGATGATATCTTGAGGAGGTAAGTACTTTCTCATAATTTGAACGTGTACTTTCGAGATCCTTCCAGTTAGTATGTTTTTAACTCGATAAGTCAGGTCCGAGTCTTTTCCAATAATCTCGAATAATTTATAAGGCGAATGAAGCTTTTTGGATTGCCCAATTGGCACTTGTGGGATTCTTATTCTTACAAGATCCCCCTCATTGTACTCGACAGTCTTTCTCTTTTTATTGAGTTCTCCCAGATAATGCTCCTGTTGTTTTCTAATTGCTTTTGCGGCAATTTCTCTCGCTTCATGAAGTCTTAGCAGCTCGATATCTCTCCCTGCAGCTAGATGAGGTTGAGTAAAGTCAATCGAGTCCATGTCATAAGGCATTCTCGCCTCTTTTCCATAGAGTAGGAAATATGGCGTGAATCCAGTAGTGCTCTGTTCCGTAGTATTATACGCAAAGGTTACTTGTTTTAAGTATTTGTCCCAATCTTTCTGCGTACTATTTATGAATTTTGCCAACATGTTTTGAACGGTTTGATGGGATCTCTCAATAGCTCCGTTTCCCATCGAATGATATGACGTAGTAAATCTTTGTTTGACGCCAAAGCGTTGATTAAGCTCCTTTGTGAGAGCACTCGTGAAACATGTTCCATTATCACTCAATAGGTATCTGGGTGATCCATATTTTGTGTAAATTTGTTCCTCCAGGAACAAGATGATTGATCCTGCAGTCTGATCCTTAATGGCTTTAGTCTCTAACCATTTAGAAGTTCCACATATTGCACTGATGATAAATTTATTTCCCTTTGAGGTGGTGGTGAATGGTCCTGTTACATCCGTTGAAAAGAACGAGAAAACTCCATGTGGAGGAATTCCCTTCATAATTCCTTCCTTCTTCCCATAATGTCTATTCTTATTTTGGCATTTATCACATCTGGAAATGTAATCTGTGACATCATTCTTTATGCTTGGCCAAAAGTACTTTGATGTGATCCGACTAATTGTCCGTGTTATGCCTAAATGTCCGGCCATTGGAATGTCGTGAGATAGCCTTATTAAAGTTGATCTCATACATTTAGGAACATAAGTGAGAATCTTGTCTGCTTCTGTTCTGTAGATTATCCCTTCGTACTCTGCATATTGAGTATGGTATTTACTAGTTGAGTCCAATGTACTATTTAAGACTTCCCGGATGGATTTACACTCAGCGTCCATCTCTTGTAGTTCCTTGAGGTTTTGTAGATCCAAGATATTAATTGAGAGTCTTTCTCCAATCTGCCATTCAATGAGATTGATTCCATTCCTTTTCTTGGCACTTCCACACGTATAGATTGGTAGTTGGTTAAGAGCAGCTCGAGGCTCCTCTTCCTCTTCGTCAGTTGCTAATGGGTACCGACTCAACATGTCTGGCAGGTAGTTAAGTTTTCCAGGTTTGTATTGAATGGAGAAATCGTACTCCTGCACGTTAGTAGCCCATCGGCTCAGTCTTGGGTGCTTTTCGTTCCTAGCAAATCTGAGTCCACTGATGGGTTGATGATCGGTAACGATGACAAATTTAATTCCGTATAAGTAATGATAGAAGAAGTCCAAGCTTTTAACAATCGCTAGAAGCTCTTTCTCCGTGGTACTGTAGTTTCGTTCAGCAGGAATTAAAGTCCTCGAATAGAAGGCTACTGGCTTCAGACCTTCCTCCACAAGTTGCATTAGTACGGATCCTATGCCTATATCCGACGCGTCTGTGTGGACCTCCGTATGTCTTCCATACTTGTAATATATAAGACAGGGAGATTGCGTGATTGCAAATCTCAGATCCCTCCAGGCGTCCTCCTGATCGATTTTCCAAATGTACGGCTCATCTTTCTTTAGTAGTTTGTACAATGGAGATGCTAATTGCGCGTAGTTCTTCACATATTTCCTCAAGAAGTTAAATCCTCCGAGCTTGGATCTCAGCTCATGTTCAGTCTGTGGTGGTGGTAGGTTCCTCACGGCGTCCATCTTCTTAGGATCTGCGCATTTCCCTTCTTTTGATACAATTTGTCCAAGTATTTTGGCTTTTGCGTGCCCAAATTCGCATTTACCAATACTTAATTTAACATTGTAAGCTCTCAATCTTTCAAAGACAGAGGCTAGTACAAAACAATGTATCTCGATAGTATCTCCATTAACGATAATATCATCCACATAACAAAATGTATTTTTCCAGACCAAGTCCTTAAGAATCTTCTCCATGCACTCTTGATAAAAGCCAGGTGCTGTTTTCGCTCCAAATGGCATTCTAACGCACTGAAATAGTCCCCTCATTGTGATAAATGTGGTCAGGTATCTGGAGGCTTCTGCCATTACAACCCCCCAGAACCCTTTATTCACATCCATCACGGATATAAAGTTCGGAGCTCGTCCAATTCCATCAATTATCGCCTCCTGATTAGGTAGTGTATAGTTGTATGGCTTGATGTTTGCGTTGGTATCTCTCAGATCTATAACAAAACGAGGTGTGGGTGGTTTCCCATCCACTCCCTTATGTCCATCTGTGACTATTAGCGGTCTGGTGCACCATTCACTGGTTGGGGCTGGCTCGATGACTCCCAACTTGAGCATTTCTTCTACTTTTTGGTCCTCAAAGTCTTGGATTACTTTTGGTCTTCTAATTGGCGTCTTCTTTACTGGTTTGGCACCTTCCTTTAGTTCAAATTTATGTTCAAATCCTTTGAACGTGCTTATTTCTCCCTTTCTCGCAAAGACATCTGCATATTGGCTGATTGTATGCTCCAAAAGTCTCCTTTCTCTCGCTTCCAAATTTGGTCCAATCCTCGATAATATAGCATCCAAATGTTCTTTATCAGTCTCTTTAATGGTCCATGTTGGATCTGGGAGGATGACCTCCTCCGGTGTGTTTGCTACTGCATTATATGGCTTATATGGCCTTTTATTCCTTTTGGTGCTCTCGGGATTCTCAGGATTCCCCGTGGTTCCAATTTTATACATATATATGCGTTCAATTGCGGGCTCGTAAAGGTGATTAAATTGTCTCTCGCTGATGTCAATCGGTTCCTGAGTCGTGTCCCATTCATTTTCTCGCACCCAGTATTCTTCCGGATCTTCTTCTTCTAGTTCTCCGTACTTTTGTATTGAATTTGCCAAAATGCTACATTTGCATTTGTCACAGCACGCTTTCGTTTCCGCATCTCTTCTCTGCCGTTTTCCTCGTGAATCAATTTCCGAGAGGTGTTGATTAACTACCTCCCTTGTAATTGAACCTTCCCATTCTTGGCTGGAATCAGTTGTACTTGCTCCACAATTCTCGTCTTGATTCATCCACCATTCTCGCCATTGTCCCTTCTTGACATATCTCGGTTCAGGATATTCAATAGTACGAACCTCTATTGCTCGATTAATTTCCTCTCCGGTGTAAGGATGGTAGTAACTAGAACAGCCAGGTTGAGAATAGTTATCTCGAGGAAAGAGTGGATCTTTTGTCCAGTCTATTACAGGTCCTTCTGAATTTAAACATCGAAGTTCATTTTTCCCTACTTTCTCTGCTCCTTGATTGTACTCCTGATGACCTGCATCATTAGGATTGAATGTCTCCACTACCCTTGTGATGATCTCATCTGGTGGATCCTCAACTATTCTTCTACCTTTGTTGGTTAAGCACTTCCGGATCTGATTTGTCTTCCCTTTCGATCCCTTCTCCTTGTTTTGGAGATGCTCTGGGATAATCTCATAATTTGTTCCCTCTATACTCACTTGGCCCTTGCCAAAATCGATCCGAGTTCCATATAGATAGTTAAAGTCATTTCCCAACAATATGGAAATGTCTGGATTCCCGCTTACAATGTACATATCCATCTGGAATTTGGGTTTCTGGAATCCTCTTGCCATCCTTATCTCATTAGTGTAATTGTCCGAATTACAAAATGTCAGCTCGACTGTGACCATTCCCAATGGTCTTGATTCTTCTCCATCAACTCCAACAAACACGGTCCTTGGATCCGCTGGACTTTTCCATTTCTCGCTTAATCTCCTTGCTAACTCCTCATTAATTATTGACACTGACGATCCTGAATCCACGATGATTTGAAACACCTTTGGTATTTCTCCAATAAATCCGAAGATCTTCGAGATCTCCCTTCTATTACTCGGTCCAACTAGTAGTATATGTTCTTTGTGTGTAGTTTTAGGCTTTTTCTCGGTTGATTGATTTCCCGCGAGAGTCCACCGGATCTTTCAGGCGCCCCGCGGCTGCCCGTTTCCCGACCTCTTAATGTACTGTCCGGCTTGATGTGATGTTCCTGCAATTTGGGAAACACCCTTGTCCGCGTAATTAGGTCCATTTCTCTCTCGGAATTGTTTTTGAGGAGCTTGAGCTAGATCTGCTATTTCCTCTCTCTCTGGCCTTTTCTCTCTCCTGTCCTCTTGTTTTGGCCAGGGCCTTGATCCTTGCCCTTGACGGTTATTCGAGTCTCTCTGAGGATGTTGAAAAACGTCCTGGACTGTCGGATCTTCTCCAATTGTCCTTTCGAGGTTGATAATCCCCCCGCGGCTGGTAGTCCTGCTGTGCTTGGGGACAATTCCTCCTCACATGACCTGCTTTCCCACAAAGGAAGCAATTCACAACTGGACGGTTGTTATTGCCATGATATCTGCGTGAAAATCTCGCTTCCTTCTCCTTTCTCTCCTCCATCATCATATCAAATATTTTTGATAACTTTTCATCCCACGAACGCCGGTATTTGCGCTCCTCCTCAAAGTCCTTCACTTGCCCATTTCTCCTCATCTGAAGCTTTATCTTTCCGTACCAATTTCTCAATAGGGGTTGATTCTACCACAGGCTTTCTTTGAGCAATCGTGAAGACATCCTCCATGTATCTTGCTCTCGCCATTGACTCGCTCTCCTTGTACGTCCGCATTTCTCGCAAAACATCCTCAACAGTTTCCGGATGAGTTTGGTTAATCACCCTCATGTAGTCGCTTAACATTTTCTCAAGTAGAATGCTTATCTGCCTTTTTACAGGCATCTCTGGCTCAACAGCCAAACAAAGTTGAATAACTCCATAAACAAAGTCTTCTGGAGATTCTCCGACTTTCTGGACTCTTTCTCTCAGCATGGTTTCCGCATAGCGTTCTCCACCAATAGATTTGAAGGCTTGGTTAAAGTCCACTCTTAAAGCATTCCAATTCGCGCTTGGATGATTCCTTTCCCATGAGTAATACCAAGTTCTCGCCGTCCCGCTTAAAAAGTGTGGGAAGTACAATAATTTCAATGGATCGTCCCATCCATTGCACTTGGCCACTCGTATATACTGGTCCATATGGTAGTCCGCGTTCTCATCTGCTCCGCCCTTAAAGGGTGTCGGAGTCAGGGTCAATCGGGTCGAACGAGGGGTTGAACTGCTTGCTCGTACATTACCTACTCCTCCGCCCTCATTGTTATCGTCTTCTCCAGCCATGATTAACTTCAATATGCTGATTTGTATCTGCCGGTATGCTCCCTCTGCCACACTCAGAAGTTTCTTAAGTATTTTTGACTTAGCTCCAAGTACAGGTATATCTTCGGCCTCTAGCTTCCTCTGGAATGCTAATTTGTATCTGCCGGTATGCTCCTTCTGCCAAACTCAGAAGTTTCTTAAGTATTTTTAACTTAAGTCCGAGTACAGGTATATCTTCGGCTTCTTATCTTCTCTAATCGGGTGATTAGTCTCGTCACTGCTACTACTTATCTCCACTAAAGGTCTTGATCCTTGAACTCCTTGTCCCTTCAAGCGTGACCTTCTGAAGTCTTATGTTCTTAGGTCTGGGATGTTGTCCTCTGGAATCTTCTCTCTTTAATTCCTCACTGAATTCTCACAAATTGAGTAGGGCTTGAATTGATGTTTACTCCTCAAAGGTTGAAGAACAACTCCCCTCAAGTCCGATTGTACTGTTCTGCACCTCTCTCTCCTATCCTAAGTACAGGTATATGGTTATTCTTTTATTTCTGCGCACCAGGTTGATTGCGATTGCTCAAATTCCAAAATGGCTGGTCCTATCTTCTCGTGGTAAAGATTTAGCGGCTCCAATTTCCTCCTTATCAGTATTAGATAGTGTACTCTTATAGAGTTTATGTTTTGAGCTTCAATTCCCCCTCCTCTGAGCTCCAATGACTCAGGGTGGTTGGATACCCGGTTGTAATGGAGGTTTAACAAGGGAAATTGAATTTCCTCTCCCCTCCGAATCTCGATCCCAAGCTGTGTCTCACTCCCCTCAAAGCTGCAAATTTCTCGCCGCCTTACTTCCCGCGATCTTATTTTGGATGTTCTGAGGTCACGACCTCGGTTTAACGAGCACTGCTTCCTGTGATGGTTGCCCCAAGTCTCCTCTACAATTTGACACGACTTTGGCTCGTTAACCTCTGTTGGTTCGCCTTTTAGAGCTGTTTTCGCTCCGAAATTTACAATTTCTTGAAATTTTTGGTTTTTCCGGTCTTTTCTTTGATGTGCTGAGGTCACGACCTCAAATTAACGAGCTCTGCTTTCTGTGATGATACACCCAAGTCTCCTCTTCAATATGACACCACTTTGGCTTGTTGTCCTCCACTAGGTCGTAAATGAGGACACTTTTCGCTCCGACTCAATTTTCAGGAAATTTCTCCGAGTTTTTGACACTTTTTGTCCTTTCTACGGGTCCCAAAGCTTCTTTGATGGTGATTAAGAGTACTAATAACTCCTATTGGCTTCTCTAGGCTCTACTTTGACCTCCAGCTATCCGCAATCCTCTAAGTGGTTGAGATTTAAAGGAAAATCGGGCGTGACCCGTGGACGATTTTCAAATTCCAAAAATTTTTCTCTCCTGGATTTGGTTTCTCTCAGGAGTTAATTCTCTTTCCACCCGTGTTGATACCTCTAGGATTGATTCAAAGTACTTAAACTCTGATTACGGTTTATGGTGCACGTTGATGCTTTCTCAGTTCGCCCCAGATGGTTTCTTCTCAGAAAAATTCAAAGTCTTTGAAACTTTGAAAAATTTTGCGAGGGCTTCCGCCGTATATTACTCTTTTCTCAATTTGCCCCGATGATTAGGACTCGAAATTCCTCTGTGGTTAAAATTTTAAGGAAAATTGGGCGTGACCCGTGGGCGATTTCCAATTTCCAAAAAATTTTTCCCCCGCTGTAGCAGTTTGTGACTTTCTCTATTAGAATCCTCGGATTCTCAGTCTGTCCCACGTTGAATTAAGGAGCTGTACTCTCTTAACTTTCTTCTGACAGACGTACCCACGATGATAGTCAATTAAGGAGGGTACCAACTCGACTTAATCACCTTCAGATCTCGACAGTCGATCCCTCGTTGTAGTGATTAGGTGGGGAATTCTTCCACTTTCTCTCACTGAGGTCCTGTTGATCCCTCGTTGCGACGTCCAGAGCAATTAAATGCCTGGGGTTATTCCTTCTCTCGTTCAATCGACGTCCAGTACAATTAAATGCCTGGGGTTATTCCTATCTCGTTCAATCGACGTCCAGTACAATTAAATGCCTGGGGTTATTCCTATCTCGT